>JAHDVE020007510.1:0-109550 GCA_022606495.2 Halesus radiatus | reverse complement strand
TACTTGTCAAAAAGTGAAGTTGGCATAACAAATAAAGATCCGTTTCAGAAGAAAAAGACGACAATCATTCGATATCATTCAAGATCGTAGGTAAAAAGAGATATGCCCAGTGAAGATGTCATTGAACAAAAAACAAATCCTTCAGAAGGGTATGTTCCCGACATTTTGCTAAGATCTGCATCATCGACTCGACTGACAAATTTAATAATATTATTAGGTTATTTATTTATAATATTTCATTATTCAGTAAGTGTATTAAAAAGTTTATTACAGGTATTTTGAATTTTTCGACCACCAGACTAGGTACATGTCCATGGAAGAAGTAAACTAAATTTCTGTGTGGCATTATCGGATGGGGTAGTGCTAACGATAGTATTCTTAATTTACTCAATAGAACACAATAGACCATAATGAAAATTATTCTTAAAGTCCCTGTCAGAACTAGCACAGACGATATCTTCAACAAACTGAACATTTTCTTCTCTTCCCCTTCTCCTCCCCTCCCCACTACCATCAGCCTCACAACATTCCCCAATTAGAGATGTCATAGTCCCACTGGCTCCAGACGGTTGGAAGCAGTTGAAATTCGTGTGCGGTATTCACATAAAAAAATATATAAAACAATCACACTCAAAACTTATAAACACAAAAAAAGAAGAAATAACAACACACATATTAGAAACACTAGATCCCATAGTCAAAAACATGTCCAGCGAGGAACAACAAACACAACCTTTGTACAAAAAACTTCTTTTACTATGGTACTAAACTCTACAACAAAATCCCACTCTCCTTCAAAAATCACAAGATTAAACATATGATTAAAAATCAAATAAAACGCTGGATACGTTACATAGGGAGATTTGACATAGAAAATATATGAACAGCAAATACAGACTAATACCGAAACCACTCAACTGCACTTAATACCTCACCTTAGAAGTATTTATTTTTTTCAGCAATCATTTAATTTAATTTCATATTTTGTAAATGAAATCCCCAGTGAGGATATCATTATTTGTAATAAAAAAAAATAAGATAAAAAAACATTATTATTTTCGTTCTTTACAGATGTACTAAATTGAAAGATTTATATTACATAGTATGTACGTACTGTTCTTGCTCTCTGCCTACATAACGTTATCAAAATATGGATGTAAAAAATGTTTCGTGCACTCCTCAATCAGTAGACTTCGACAAGTAAGTAAGTATGCAACAAACGGATAAAATATCGATACCTGTACTCTCAGAATCGCGCTGGTGAAAGACCACCTATCAAAATTAAAACTTTGCTTGAAATGAGTATAGCCGTATTTGGTGATCAGATCTGAATAACCTACTACTTTCACATTTTCTTTCCCATGTCCTTCCCCTCCCTACTATGCTCAGTCTCATGACATACTCCAATTGTGGATGCCATACTCCCACTGGCTAAAGACGGTTTGAAGCAGTTATTATTCATCTAAAAATTTGGGCAAAAATGATATACTCGTACATACGTACATTAAAAAAATATTAGGCGTAAAGGCACAGCTAAGGACAAAATAACGACACCTAATTATGCAATCGAACTCGTTGACTTTCTACCCTGAGCCTTTGAAAATAGACCGTTAAATTTGTAGAACCCCCAGTTTCACGTTATTGGTGGAAGAACCACCTCTTCCCTCACCCTCTTTCCTGCCACCTAAGCCCATCTCGCCTTTAATCTGTTACGTAATACGATCTTTTAATCCTGGCAAAGCGCATACATTCTAGCTGCAGTAATTTTCAAACACCGCGGGACTTTAGCGAGACCTTCATCAGTGTAAAGCGAAAACTGTGAAACGTTGCAGCAGGCTATGGGAATTTGAACCCCACGACTATAATGAAACGCGGACTAATTTGGATTAATTGATTAAACTGGTAATCATTCTCTCTACTTACATCTCAGACTGGAGGGTTTTAATGTGTTTAATTACCACAACGTTTTTTAAACTTTTACTAATCTTGCATAAGAAGTACTAAGGATAAACATCGGTTAACAAAACATAAAATGTGGGCTGTAACGTGCTGGCTTTGCCAGTGATCAATCGCGTTTATTTTTTCCTCTATAGTCAAAGGACGTAATGAGAAGCAGCCCTGTTAGTGGCAAAAAGCATTGTGTAGAGGGGTTACCTGCAATTGGCAAAGGTCGTTATTAACTTCATTTATTATTGAAGGTAATGAACATAATTTTTTGAAATGACCTATTAAAGCTTATAAACCTAATTCGAATATATTTTTAATCATTGACGATGAAACAAGAAACCGAAAAGATACAAAATATGAAAAGATAACGGAAGCAGTCTCCATATTTAAGTTTTAGCATTTGTCTCGAATGTTCAAGCGGAAGGGATCTGGATTAGAGCGAAAGGTCCCAGATTGACCATGAGGTCCTGGGTTCGAGTCCCAGCTGCTTCCGTTATTTTTTTTCTATTCAGTTTTATGTTTCATTTTAACAATTGTTTATATTATCTCTCCTGATAAAAAATATATTACAATGAGGTTTATTACCTTTAATAAGTTTTTCAAAAAAATAAATTATCCTGGGCTTGTCGAAAAAGCCAACAGATGTCTAATATAAATAAAAATCGGATAAGTTATCCGAAACACTATCCAATGATTACAAATAAATTCCGGTTAGAATCGTGTAGTCATGAAAAGGTAGCTGCCAAAAATATAAGGGAACATAATTAAATATGATATTAACAGCTCGTAAGAAATCGAAGTATGATACCGATAAAAATGATAAAAATGACACGAGGGATTGGGGTAGCCATAGCTCAGTGGATTAGAGCGCAGAGTCCCGGATACATCATAGGATCCTGGTTCGATTCCCAGCTGCTACAATGTTCCCAACAATACCCGCGCGATATGAGAGAAAAGACAGCATACTGGTTCCTTCTCGCCAGGAAAACTCACGCTGTCGGCGAGAATATAGATCACGCTTAGCTATCAACTTCACTATATTCTGACATGCGACACCCATTTCCCATGAAATGATTAATATCGTGTCATCAAATATTTATACCCATGAAAATGAATTGTTTTTTAAGAGAAAAAATCACAAATTAATGGGAAGAAAAATATTCTTTCCGCCTACCTACCTTCTGTGTCAAATCTCTTCGGAGACAAAAAACAACAATTGGTTCCGGGAACACGGAGTCCTGTTTTATTTGTGCCTTTCGTCATCTCTCAAGGATCACGGGCGGTGCGACTCAGCCTACAGCCAATCCTCCGGGGGGCCCCGAGTCTTTCTTCTCATGATTTTCCTGGAAACTCTCTTTGGAATTTCCCAAGGCGGGAGAAATCTTAAAAATTTACTACCCTACACAGAATATCCATTGGGACTTTGAGGGAGGCCGGGCCGAAGACTGCCTAAGTGAAATTTATTTATGCTCGGTATAAATTATGCCTGCTTTTGTTTTTTTTTTACTTAGTCCCATGCTTTCAGGGTTACATTTATGCAAACACACAGAGGTGGATTTTGATGTCCCGTATTTTTCACGAGAAACTGGAATAAACTACATGATAGTAATATATGAGTAGATTTTTGAGAAAGCAACCACATCGTAAACAAAGAGATTTATGGACTTGCTAATACATATCGTCACCCCAGTTTTATTTTTTCAATGCGACAGACATCGTAAGAAAAAAAACAACATTGCGACAAAAACTAAACTAAGGTTAGAACTAAATGGAACTCACATATCTGTAGGATTTTAAAGAAAAAATATATGAATAAATTTTATTTTTACTATCCTTAAGATTATTAAAATAAGAGAACGACTTTTTTAATTTAAAAAAAAATCATTTGATAGCTGCCAATAGTATGGTATAAAAAATTGAGAATAATATTGAAAAATCTTGAATTTGAGATATGATATCGATGAAGATGATATAAATTGAACTGGTCTCTTTAGCCAAGTTGGTTAAGCGGTCGCCCCGGATAGGCAGGGTCCCGGGTTTGAGTCCCAGATGCGATTGAAATCTTTTTTATTTTCTGTCGTTTTTTCCGTCTTCATGTTTCATTTAGGTTATGTTAATATTATTTTCTACAATGATTAAATATTAAAATGAGGTTTTTAAATCACAATAAAAATAATTAATAGTTAAAAATTAAAAAAAAATAATAGTGTTTTGATGTAAGCGGACTTGGGGTGAACGTTATTAACGTAAATTAAAAAATGTATATTAATTATAATTAAGCGAAACTATAGAAGAAACTTCGTTTTATCCGATGCGTATTTTTGGTTTTCATAATGTAAACCGATTCGTAGTAAAAATTAATCAAAATAGTGATTTCACTGATAGCTTCTCCCAAGTAGGTGCATCATTTCGTTCGTACCCCAATAGGCTCGTCCTGACTCTCGTAGACGTTCGATGCATGCGCTAGGCAAAGACGAACAAGTATCAAGCAATAGATGAACAATAGTAGAAATAAAATTAAAAAGAATTACTTTTGTACACCACTGTTTAATATATATATATTAACATGTTGCGGAAGCGAAGGTTCTCTCACCGGGATACAAAGTATACTATTATCCTCGTGATGAGGGAATCTTAACTTCCGAAACGTGTTTATATTTATAACCATATTAAACGGTGGTGTATACAAAGTAATTCTTATTAATTTTATTTATAAGGACACCACAAAGTAATTATACATTTAGTAAAGAAAAAAACTAATAAAAATCTCTCAACATATTATTATCATTAATAATTATTTCACATTGCCTTTTTAACGGCTTAGATATTTTTTGCTGGTTACGATCGTGTGTTGTGCGTTGCGTGGACTGTCTGGACGAGGCTAATTGCTTTACTGGAGTATTTGTATTATAATGGAACAATGGTTAGTGCATCATCAGCAGCGTTGTAATTTTATAATTATTTGAAATTTATCTTTATTCCAAGATTTATATAGTTTTATATGAATTCCGACTAATTAGCGACTACTCTCAACTGTCCGGAGCCAGATTTCCAATACACCCTCCCCAATTATTGAATGTCATATTTAGTGTGGTAGGTTATATTTAAGCTGAAGGTAAAGAGACACCGAGGTGAAAATCGGCGACAATAGCAGCGATCAATGGCTGACCGGTCAGTGGCTGAGTTAGCAGCGGAATCGCGTTTGTGTCTCACTCAGGCATCGTGAGTTCAATTCCTCGACTGGCTAAGTCCTCCATTATGAAACAAGCAACATCTTCCGCTTACTGCAATGGTTGTAGTTAAAATATTGTCAGGTTATTCGTAATCAGGGAATATTTGTCTTTCTTTTTTTTTAACAAAAAATTAAATGAAACCAAATCAATCGCTCTATGAAATGCCACAGAATGTGGAAAACTTTTAAAGCGGTCTTTCTCTTCCATTTTTTTTCCAATTGGTCTTACTTTAAGTACATACTTTAAAAAAATGTTATCTATCACTTTACCTAAATACATTTGTATAACAAATGACATGAAGTTAAGTATTGTACAATATTTAAACAACTGAAAATAATTCAAACCTATGCAAGTGCTATTTTGTCTTGTCAAGATTAGTTCCTCGTGGCAGATTGCCTGTTCTAAGGAACCAAATGCTCCAATTAAGCGTGGAGTAATACTCTGTAGGTAAGGTAGGTAATTACTGTTTTTCGTCAATCTTTCTAATCATTTGAATCATTTTAAGTGAGTATATATTTTTTTAAATCAGACACCCCTACCAATTAACCACTTGATTCAACGTTTAGAAAATGAACTAATATGTTTTTATAAAATACGTTCTATTTATATTGAATACGGATTTCACTTATATCGATATTGAAGAAGTATTATTTGATGATAGGAAATATTTACTTAATGACGACACGACATGTGGGAGCCAAATTAATTATTTTGACAAGGTGAACTTTTTTTTGTAAATTTTGTTTTGGCAAGAGGTTAAATGGAATAACAATGCATACATTATAGTAATACGATTTTAACACTACGAGAAGATGTAACTGGGCTGACGATGTAAAGATTAAAAATTATTTACAGGTGCTACGTGTAAAACACAATTTGACTACCTGTTCGTTGGCTTTTTAAAAATTTGGAGTGAATCATTAACTTATGTATTTAGAGTCGGCTTAGATGTTCATTATAAAGAATAATAGGGAATATTTATAATAAATTAATTAAAAATTACTTTTTAATCACCACTTTATTAATATATAAATATTAACATGTTAATAATAATTATTCTGAATTTCAAACCATATTTTCAAAACTAATCTTTCTTTTGATATAAATAAAGGTTTTAAAATGTTACGTACAAATACAACCGGTTTACAATTAGACAAATTTGAAATTTACCAAATCAGGAAAAGCGTTAATGGTCAATTAAATAAAAATCAAAAATTTAAAAAAAAAATTAAATACCTGTCTCTTGAATTTATTTTCATATTAAAATTAATATCTAAAATAAATTTGTTATTCAATGTTTTATAATATTTTTTTATTAAAAGAGTTTATTAACATTTTTGATTAATTATTAAGTACTTTAATCATTTTTTGTTTATGTTTATAATTTGTCAAATTTAACATTTTTGTATTCTATGTTTTACATTTGTCAATAAATGACATTATTATTTTTAACATTTATGTCAAAAGAATAATTAGTTTCCAAAATATGGTTAGCAAAATCAGAATATTAAAATACTTTATTCTGTATATTCCTGATGAGGAAAGCATCGCTTTCGAAACATGTTGATGTGTATATATTAAAGAAGTGGTGATTACAAAGTAATTTTTAATTCATTTATTAATAATGAACCACAAAGTGAATACCAATCTTTTGAAAATATATTGTAAGTTAGAAAATTGGAAACGACGGAAAAAAATATTTCTGATTGGGGATTTTTTGCCAATGTACTCGTATAGCAAATCTTCTATTGAATTTCAGATTTCGCAATTCATGTATATTTATTTGGTGGCTAATGTACTCGTATAGCAAATCTTCTATTGAATTTCAGATTTCGCAATTCATGTATATTTATTTGGTGGCTAATGAACTCGTATAGCAAATCTTCTATTGAATTTCAGATTTCGCAATTCATGTATATTTTTTTGTTTGGAAGTTTTAATTTACCATGTACTTTTGCTATTTTTGGATTAATAAATTCACTACCGCTTTCGACACAACCGCGCCATTGACGAGCGTTCTTAAAACTAACTTAAAATTAGACAAGTACAGAAATTAGGCGAGGGTAGAGGGAGTGGCGATTTGGAGGGGGGGTGGGGCGGTGGGAGGAGTCAAAGTTAATAGGAAACATGGTTAGTAGAGGTGATTTACAGGCAGCTATTATCTTGTTTACTAAATTAATTTTAGATTTAATTTTTTTGTTGATTTCTAAAGTTTCTAAGGAGCATAATTTAAAATATCTATCAACATTTGAATGTTTAAACTTATTGCAATTGAGTTCGGGATGAAACTTTGCAATCATCATAAGGATAGCAGCCAACAATATGGGATTTCTAAAAATGGAGGATAATATTAAAAAGTCTTGAACTTGAAGTATGATATCGGTGTAACTGGCGTAAATTGAACTGGTCTCATTAGCTTAGTTGGTTAAGCGGTTACCCCGGATATGTAGAGGTCCTGGGTTTGTGTCCCAGATGCGACTGAAATCTTTTTATTTTCTGTTGTTTTTTCGGTTTCGTGGTTCATTTTGGGATGTGTTAATATTATCTTCTTCAATGATTAGATATTACAATGAGGTTTAAAAACTTCAATAATTATAAAAAATAAAATAAATAAAATAAAATTGTTGAAAGTTTTGTACATAATCGAATGTGAAACAAAAAAAAATAGCACTGCGCATTGTAAATATGATGGTCGTTATATTTTTCTTGCCTTATAAAAAAGTGTTCCAAAGTTGATGCTAACGAATGAATCATCCGCGTCTAAGCGACGCGACTTTTTTTATTTACCAGGGTTATGTTATCTTAATGATGACATTCACGATACGCAATAAAAAAACATTTTCTGCGTTTCGCGCTAACAATATAAACGTTATCGAGGCATACGAGTATGTGGGTTGACGTCTCTGAATGCATGTTATATTATGACAATGAAAACGTATAGGGGTCCTAATAAAATACGCTCCCTTTTCAAATGCAGACCTTAACCCTTCCAAAAGCTTTATGCCTCTTTGTGAATAATTTTCTACCCAAATAACTAATTTGGTTTCACTATACAGTTCTATACCGACCGATCACTATACGAAATACGCAGGTAGGTAAGGTAAGGCAGTAATAGATTAAATAGATACCTTTTAAAACGATTTCTATTATTTTAAAAAGCCTTTGTAACTTTTTTACATCTATTTATTTTCGACCAGAAGATATAATAGTAAACAGTACCGTCAGCAATAAAGCAAATTTCAAGTCAAAAATAAAAACAGTATTAGAAAGCATGGGCACTCACTCCTGACATCGATGCTATATATACCATAGATTTAGTTTTAATTGTTCCAGTCTGACGATGCCTGTGATAGGGTGAAACCGGTCCGGTCGAAAACAAATAAGTGGATAAAAGTTACAAAGGTTTTTTAATAAAATAAAATAATATGAAATTTGAAAGTTTCAAAATTAGAGATACCTTTTCAGAATTAATATGACTGGGCTTAGTAAATGTTTTATGAATGCTCTTTGTGGAATCCCCTTTTGCGTCTAAATTTTGCCAAAATTTTCAATGATCATGATGAAACCTTAAATATTTATGCTTTCATAAAATTTTACCAAAAATTTATAATCCGCATTTCAAAAAAAAAAACTGTATTTTGAAATGCGGATTACAAATTTTTGGTTACGTTTATTTACAAAAACGCAACGAAAAATTATTAAACATACTTCTCTCCACTTTAAAAATCATATTCGTATTTTAAATATTCTGTAAACCATACAACGGAACGGTCAGAAAAAAGTAATATTTCTGATTGGATTTTGATAAATGCTATGCTATGATAAATGATAAGCCTATGTAAATTTATAAAATATTTTTCTATTTAAAAACATCATGAAATAATACTATAATTATTTTGAATGAACAAATAATAACTGTCCGACGCCCCTCTCACCGTTAATTAGGATGCATGAACCCATAGGAATATACAGGTTATAAGTACATAGTTTTAAAATAACACCTAACTGGAGATACAAAGAAAGATATTGTATCATTTTCTAGCTTCCAAATGCAGTACATAGTTTATTAAACGTCTTGTAAGTATTTTAACTGACTAAAGCAGGCACTCCCCCTATTAAATTAGCAATATGTCGGTACATTTATGATATGTGATAATTTAGCTGATGTACAGAATGAGCCTTACAAGCATTATAAGGTATCAAACGAATTTCAGCAACTCCTTGGTATTTGGGTGCCATATCCAGGTCCTACGCCTACTGCGCACTGTACACCGCCAGCGGATAGGGATGCATGCCCGAAGTGTGCCGCATAATGCCAACAGTGGGTTGACACGACAATAATACTGCAGCCAAGTTATCAATTCCGCGGGGGGCATCTTCTCTACTTTATGATAAAATTAATTAATATACGCCCCGGAAATGTCACCGTTTCCGGAATGAATGACTTAACGTTTTTGGAAACGCGAGAAATCTCTTGTGTGTCTCTGTCGGATCGTTAATTGGGGAAGCGGATCGGTAAGGCTTTGATTTTCAGAGGTGGATTATCATTTTTCTCATAAATACAGCTGTATACAATCTGAAAACAATTTTCCACTAGGTAATAGTCAACTAATCTCATTATTAACAAATTCATTAACGCATAAAGATTCTGCGAAAATACGTAAAAACGTGAGATCAAACCAAATGACGCCAACTGCTTTCAACTGTCTGGAGCCAGTAGGCCCATGGGACCCCGATTGGGTGTGTGAAGATTGGGTAGTAGATAGTAAAACCAGGTAACAAATTTACAAAACCCAACATATCCGTTCATTCTCTTCCCCTTTTTTCCATTTTTGTTTCTTCCCGCCTTACAATATATCTCATTAGGAGGTGCCATAGTCCAACTGGCTCCGAGATATAGTTATCTCGTGTCACTAAAAAAACTTCCGTTTTTATTTAGCCTTATTTCATCAAAGAAATTACTACATTTTTTTAACAAATTTTACTCTCGTCGAGAAATCGTTTTTGGTTGTGTTTGACCTCATCTATAGACAATTACAAATGATTTATAATAATACTGAAATTTCGCTGCTCTCATTAGAAAAATTCTACAAGTTTTTCGAAAAAGGAATAAAAGTGTTGATATTTTTTGAGGAAAAATTTATTGCATGGTATCTCTGACAAGCTACCGGATTAGGAAGAAAAGGCGGAAATGTGGATACCAACATATTCCGAGAAAACCTTCAGAGTTTTGGTTGTTTTGCGCAATATGCATATCATCCGCCCCTGTGTTGCTTACATTCTACCACCAGCAGTAGCAGGAGCGGCTGACTGGGACCGGGGACTGGGGAGCAGTAGCAGAAGCGGAGCAGGAAACTGCTTTATATTAATGGAAACACACAGCAATATCGCTTTGTGTGACTCATGCTCGGCTAGTTTCTCCCTTAAAGCCGGATATTTGCCTTCAATCTGGAGGCAACCAACTTTGTACCCTACTCGTCCCAATAAGTGACGAGAACGAGCTGTTCTCCTATCATCTACTAATAATACATTATGTATGAGACATGTAGCAGATATACACTATCTTTATCGTTAAAACCTCTATAAATCCTTGATTTAAAAACATCTATAGTTATCTTACTACTAACAATTTCATAAATCGGTACGGAATTTAATATTTATAGAATGAATTCAAAATTACTTTGTAATCACCACTTTATTAATATATACAATCAACAAGCTTTGAAATCGATGCTTTATCAGGAATATACAGAATACTCAAAATGTAAATGTAAGTAATTTTTAATTAATTATCAATAATGACGCCACAAAGTGAATACCAATCTTTTGGAGAAATTATATTTAATATTTTCAATGTAAATCATGGTGGATTAATTTGAAAATATTTACTTAATCTATGCATTTCGGATCGGGAAATCATTAATCTATCAATTTAATTAAAAACGTTTTTTTATACTTACCATTCAAAATTGTATAACGTCAGAAGATTTGTAGTTATCATTTCAAAATAGAAATTATCATAATCTATGTACAGTATATGTAAAATTATTGATATATAAAATAATTAGCCACTGATCTCGTTTACGTTGAATTATTAATACCGACTTTACTAGATTTCTACAGAAGAATGTTATACCTACAAAATGAAGAAAAAATTCGCTTACGATATCTCTTACACAGAAGTCTTTACAGTGCTATAAAAGAGAACAACGGCTATGTTCGGGACCAGCACTTTTTTTATTTTTTATATGAATACCTCACAAGAGTCCCAACTGCTCCCAACCGTCTGGAGCCAGTGAAACTATGGCATTCCCAATTGGGGAATGTTGTGCGGCTGAAGGTATTGGGGAGGGGAAGGAGAAGAGGAAAAAGGGGAAATACCTGGCTATTCAGATCTGGTCACCAAACACGGCTAAAAGCCATTTCAAGCAACGTTTCAATTCTGAATGGTGGTCTTTCACCAGGGCGATACTGAGAGTATCTTCCACTCTGGAACGTGCGCAAATATACTATATATTTTTTTAAAATTAATTAATTGTGAAACAACACAAATTAATTAAAATAAAAATTACTTGCGCACGCCGGGATTTTAACCCGCGACCTTCGGATTCGTAGTCGAGAGCCTTACCCCTCGACCATGGAGGCCGTCAGCACTGACGACAAAGATACATGACCCGACTATTCTCGAGATCCGCATTGAATCGGTTAGGGCTGTGTGCATGAGAACAACCAAACCCAGCATTTTACCTCATCTTATATAATATTATGTAAGTAAAATAAAATGTTATTCTTAGTGTTAATTATAATTATAATAGTCAATTCAGTTCATTTCATATGATTTGAAGTTATAGTTGAAAATAATCATATATCGCAGGGAATTGCGGGTTTTTGCAGAAATGTCATTTTAAAGAGTGTTGCGCGAATTTTGATTTACAGTGACTTCTACATAAATCTTTTTTTTTTAATGTATTTTATTAGTTTCTATGTAAAGGACGTACATGTATGTGACCTTAGTAATAAATTATACGTATAAATCATACTACATAGAGATTATATAAGTCAAATCCATATTATTATAACACAAGTTATCACAGGCGAATCTAAATACTCCCACATTTCAGAGCATCTAAAAATCTTCCCTGGCTTAAATGTCCTGAAACAATCCAGCTCAAGCTTTGCTGGATGGTATTTAAATCAATTAACGAGATGGCCCCGGCTTGCTTATCGGGACTCTGCATCCCAGAAAATTCCAATTCAGGCCAGTCAATTCTTAGATCAGCGACCTCATCGGCCATAGGAAGGCTGAAGGAACTAAAGCGCACACCAGATACTAAGTTTGGTGAGCGAGCTTTCAGCGTGTCAGGCCCTAAAGCCTGGAATAAACTGCCATACGATCTAAGATTGATTAAATACTCGACAGAATTCAGAGAAAAACTCAAAACTCATCTTTTCGGACAGTCATATCCACGAATGGTTCAGTTACCCAATAAACAAATAATTTAAATATTTGTAAATGTAAATAATTATTATCAAAAATCTCAAATAAAATCGTGTTTCAAATAAGTACCTACTCCTTTGTTGTCAATAACCTTCTAATGTATATGTATCGGACGTAACGCCTCCCGGAATATCTGAAGCTGCACACTTATTATTAAATTATCGTTGTCTGTTAATATATGTAACGGGCGGTCTGGCGAGCTTGTTCGCTCCAGACCGCTCAAACTGAAATGACTGAATAAAAACGTTGGAGAGGGACAGTTGGTGGGAGGGAGACCGACTTGTCGGGCATCTACACGGCACCGGCGGTCCGCGCTTGGTGGACCGCATAAATAGCCTGCAAACGCCAGTTTGCGGCAGTTAACATTTGATCGCCAGCCTGACAAGTACTCCTCCCTGCCCGCCGCCCGCTCTGACTTCTGAACCACTCGCCTTGTTTCACTCTGACCACTGCTTACCTCCATCGGACAACTGCCTTTGACTTCTCACCTTTGGATACTCGACCACAGCAGAATCTACAAAAGTCGACATTGTTTCCCTTTTGCAAGGAACAATATTTGGAAATCCAGAGCGAGCCCGACGCCCGAGACATCACGGATACGATAACGACTTGACCAGCACCTACATGTTTACAGTCTTGTAACGACAATAGTCGCTTACAGTATATAATATCAATGACAAATAGGATTTAAATGTCATGCAATTTGCAGTGTTTTCTAATGTATGTGTCCTGTGCGTGCAATGTCATTTCATCTCAACCCAAAACATTGTAATTTAACGTTTTAATCTGGAGTGCCCTACCATGTAAGTATGTTTTCTATATATGTACATAATAAGATGAACCCTAGCAAGTAGTATTTGTACAGCTGCCTTGAGGTGATTTTTTATACAAATCATCCAATTATAATTATTATTAAATATGAAGTCACAGTATTTACAGTCCTCATTAGGGTTTCCTGTTCTGAGGCGGCGTGCACTTTTTTCTTACTAAATATTCATTTGTCTTAAATTGACTTTATATTTGCAAGTTCCATAACCACTCAGTTCTCTCGGCCATGTTTTGATTATATTTTTGAAGATATTCATTTCTGTTATTTTTTTATTGATCATTTATTCGATCTATCTGGTGTTGCGGATAGAACAGATTTATATATTTTTTCAGACAGTTACGACTTTCACCTTCGTTGAACATGATATCAGTGTTATTGTTTTTAATTCGCAGAACTTCAAGATTTAAATATTTACCTTTTTAATTTTTTTATTATTGCGACTACCATTTGGATGTTTAGCCCACAATCAATTTTTAAAATGGTGTTTTAAATTATTTATTAATATTTTCGCTAAAAACCGATTTACTTGGAAATCAATTGTGATAAATAACCTTCTTTATTCTTTGGGGTACATACGGTGATAATTTGTTTTCTTTTTTTATTGGTGGGAGGTTTTTCTGAAAATTTTTATAATAATATGAATTCTATTTAAGCCGGTGAATTTATATGTGTTTGGTATCAATGGTATATTCAGATCCTTTTGTTTGTAACTAACTAACAAACTAACCATCACGACATTCTCCGCAGGGGTAGGCAGACAGGACGGACCGCCAAACAACTTTATCTTGGCATAAACTTCTTGCTTCATTCACATTCATACATCGTCTCATACATTATCTTCTATTATTCCGACTTCTGACCTGGCCCGACTCAAGTGTTCGATTCACTTGATCGCGCCATGTCTTCCCCGGCCGTCTCCGGCTTCTTCTTCCATTCACATTCGCATCAAATATTCTTCTTACACTCCTTTCTTACATGCCCAAACCATCTAAGCGTCCCATTCTTAATCTTACTCATTGCGCTTACATCACCCTTGCATTCTTTACAAATCTCAATATTTTTCACACGATCATAGATGGTTTTACCATACATTCGCCTCAGAGATTTCATTTCTACGGCATTCAGTTTACTTTCATCCTTCCTCTACCAACTCCATGGGTCACTGCTGTTACGTAACGAATAGAAGATTCTAGTCGTTGAAGGAATAATGCTTCTTGCTACTGATTTACTTCTATCCACTCGATTGAAAAACGTTACATTTTAGCCAATAACAGCACGTCTCGCAATCACATGACCATAATCAACCAATACAAGACAGCGCAGAGATTATTTCCGGCGACTGAACAGCGATTCCGATTCCAGACACAGAACTATCAGCTGCGTGTTTGCCTTGAGCACGTAGCCGCTTGCTATTGCATCATCCCTAATCCAGACATAGAACTACCAACTGCATGTTGCTCTTGGGCCTGTAGCAGTTATTTATTACACCAGCACATTGTAAACGCCTGGCCTGGTTTCCCTACAATTTTTAAAATCAGTGTGGGAATGTATAATCTACCTGTGAACCGTGGACGCTGGCCACATGGGGACTCCGGCATGCCATTGGCGTCGCCCGATTGCCAGCTACTCATGTAAGCCGCTACTAAAACTTCCCTTCTTATTATTTGCTAAATATTTGTGCCTTTTCTAAATAACATGTCCGGTTGGAGAACCTTCAGAGAGAGATTTTGTCAAGAACAGATTAGGTACCACCCTTAGTGGTGAAACCCGTATATAACTTACCTGTCCATGTTTCGTTAATAAATAAATCCTGGGTTGAAAACATACGTTCTCTTCAATTAAGTTGTTAGATACCCACTCCGATTCTAAGGCTGCGGCCGACCCATTAACTTTGAGATGAGAAACGCCATGTTTTACCAGCTGAGTTATGCCGCAGTGGAGCCTGGGTCCAGTCCTGAATCTGGTCTCAGGGTGAGTTTGTACTGCCTTCTTTTCACCAACCCTCTTCTCCCCCTTTTCCTCACAATCCTCAACGCCACAACTGTGGTGACCAACGTGGATGTCGTCGGGTCCCTCTTTTCCCTCTTTTCCCCGCCCCTAACACTGCCATCATTTGCATATTTCTTTTTTTAATGATGAATCAATATCCAATTACACAAAATGCATAACGCAAAATAACATAAACAATAGTAACAGAAGATAACAGCACGTACATAATGTGTGATTAAAGCAATGACAAAAATAGAATAAAAATACAATTTGTTCTTTTGTTTATCTCTTTGTTGTTACAGTAAATTTAATATACTTAATGGACTTAATGGACTCAATGGACTCAATGGACTTAATGGAATTAATGGACTTAATGGACTTAATGGACTTAATGTACTTAATAGACTTAATGGACTTAATGGACTTAATGGACTTAATGGACTTAATGGACTTAATGGACTTAATGGACTTAATGGACTTAATGGACTCAAAGGACTTAATGGACTCAATGGACTCAATGGACTCAATGGACTTAATGAACTTAATGGACTTAATTGACTTAATGGACTTAATGGACTTAATGAACTTAATGGACTTAATGGACTTAATGGACTTAATGGAATTAATGGACTTAATGGACTTAATTGACTTAATGGATTTAATGGACTTAATGAACTTAATGGACTTATTGGACTTAATGGACTTAATGGACTTAATGGACTTAATGGACTTAATGGACTTAATGGACTTAATGGACTTAATGGACTTATTGGACTTAATGGACTTAATGGACTTAATGGACTTAATGGACTTAATGGACTTAATGGACTTATTGGACTTAATGGACTTAATGGACTTAATGGACTTAATGAACTTAATGGACTTAATGGACTTAATGGACTTAATGGACTTAATGGACTTAATGGACTTAATGGACTTAATGGACTTAATGGACTTAATGGACTTAATGGACTTAATGGACTTAATGGACTTAATGGACTTAATGGACTTAATGGACTTAATGGACTGAACGGACTTAGTGATAAACAGCTTACTCTGAGGTCAGCAGATCTAGATGCTACTAATCGTCTAATTGAACTTTCAAGGTCAAATGGAGCCGTCTGCTATGATCGCTCTTTTCGTGTAAATAGCCCTCTCATTTGGCATTAACTTCCCTCAGCTTTTACTAATATCCAGAAATCGACTGAATTTAAACGGGCTTTAAAAACAAAATTATTTAAAAAATCCTACTATCCATAAATTTTAATTTCTCTTCAATTTATTGTAAAAAATCGAATCAAGCCTCTGGTAGTTGTTTGGTTTCGGTTTTCTCCGTATATATATATATTTTTTAATGTGTAGTTAGTTATTGCCGACTCCTGTCTTAAAATCATTAAATGGATTTATTTTATGATTTATTTTAGTAAAGCGCACCTGAAGTGAAATAACACAAAACTGCGCTATATAAATGCTCTGTTATTATTATTATAATAAGTCCCTTTATTTCTATATGTAATACGGTTTAATTTGTACGTACGAGTATATTTATTGGGAAATTTTTATGTTTATGTTATCCATTCCCATATTCACCCTTAACAGGAATGCTTGATTTTTACACCTCAATACCTCGCCGTAAATTTTTTAAGGTAAACATTAATCCTTGAATCCATATGTAATCTGTCTATGTTGAAGTAGATTATCTATACTACTGGAAATTATCATGTACTATTTAGTTCTTTAAAAGCGAGAAATTTTGCTTCTCAGAATGCGGCAATCAATAGAGAGGTTCAGCTGTTTAATGATGCTACGTTAACCATTGGTATTTTTAACTTCACTTTCAGACAATTTATCGACTACCTTTTGACGCAAAATAGCCGTAAAACTATCCCCTTGACCCACGTATATTTCCGCTTTATTATGTTTTCCCATTAACAGTTTCCAATTATGTACATATCACAATAATTGCTTGTACTACTTATTAAATTAATATTTTTTCGTTTTTATTTTTCTGTGCATGTTTTTCTACATGTGATCTCCTTAAAAATTTGGTGAATAACCGTCTTATTGAAACCATGATAATAAAAACAAATATTTTATGAACTAAACACATACATTTATTTTAAAGCACTTCTATTTAATGTATAGATCGACCGATTTCGGAAGTACCCTTCCTTCATCAGGATAATATTAAAACTAACATAGACATACGAGTACATAAAATATTTAGGTGTTGGAGTGGGAGGCGATCAAAGGGGAAGGAGTAATTAGGGTTTTTTTCGAAGAGAACAGAGCGGTTGATTGGAAAAATATCTATTTTGTATCTTACGTTAGTTTTAATATTATCCTGACAAAGGAAGCGTTCTTGCGAAACTGGTCCATCGGTATATTAAATTGAAGTATTCATATTTTAATCATGCAAGTCACAAAGTAAACGCTTTTTAGGAATGTGAAATATCCTATTCGTTGAGAGGGGGTATAACTTCTGTAGATATTATTATTCTATTTATCATGCACATAATTAGTCAGTCACCGAAAAATAACAAATCCAATACGCAAAATATTTTATTTTACAAAGGGATGAAATCCGGTCCCAATTAAAATTACACCAAATCATAATTTTAAAATAGATCGTAAAAACCATATTAAGTTAAGCAAGATAACATACAATTGTTTTTATGTTTACACTACATGTATGTAAATTCCCCAATAGTACATAATTTACAATAATTAGTTACATGTAATAGTATATAAGTTATACTTTGTTATTTTGTAAACTTAAATATCTAAATAGCTGAAATAAAACAAAATAAACAAATAGATCATACATGTGAAGCTAGCACAAAATCCTAGCTAAATCCTTAATGCATTATTTGATTCAAATGTTAAACATGATTTTACCATGATAGTAGCATGCATAGGAATATTCTTAACTCAAATCCTAAATGCAGATTTATCAGCAAAATTGCGCATTAGTTATTAGTTTTTAATATAATATTATTTATTTAGAAAATTTTCATAAATAAGGAACTCCAGTGAAAAATATTGTTACGTAACGAATGGAAGATCTTAGAATACTTCTAACTTCTCGTTGAAATGAATATCCAATGACAAGACAGCCCGCGGACGGCAACGATAATCAACCAATCGGTGAGCTCCCACCACCCAGCTTGGTTAATCAACCAATGAGGTCAAGCGTAACAGATAATTACTGGCTGCATGGAACGGCGCAGCTCGCGAAGCAAGCTCGCCGCCCGCCATTACATACTCACTTCCCGATCTCCGAGCTATCAGCTGCGGGCTCCGTTGGAGCTTGCAGCCCGGTTCAATTATTGCAGCATTCGATTCCACACGTGAAAACATCAATTGCATGAGGGTTTGAGGCCCCCAGCAGATAGTTCCCATACTACTCTTGTAAAACACCTAGAATGGTGTTCTTTTAACTGTTAAACTCAGTGTGAGAAAGGTTAATACCAGTGCACCTTGGACGCTGACTAGATTTCTCCTTGGTGACGGCGTCGTTTGGACCATCAGCTAATACAAGTAAGCCGCTAACCTCCACCTTCCTATTATGTGCTGTACTTGCATGCCTTCCCTCATTAACTTACCCGGTTAGAATTCCTTCAGAGAGAGGAATAGTATAGAACAGAGTAGACGTCAACTTCTTGGCGAAACCTGCAAAACTTGTATGACCATGTTTTTGTTACAATAAATTCTGAACTAAAAGCACGCCACCTCATCAATTAATGTAGAGTAGAATGCCTCCCTCCGATTATAAGACCGCGGCCGACTCATTTGACCTTGAGAAAAGGAATTTTCATGCTGTACCAATGCTGAGTTAAGTCATGATGGACCGAGAACCAGTCCTGCACCAACGCTTACACCAACGCTTTTTTGCCCATTTCCCTCCTTTCAGCAACCCTAATACTAGAGCCATTCCCACCCGCAATACTGGCGCCCTCGTAATAATATAATGGCTTTAAAAATAAATATCCAGATAGATCAGAAAAACGCCGATTAGAATTCATAAATCGTTATTTAAAAGTGTATAAAAAATCATCTCATAAAAACACTTTGTTAGGTTTATACCATAGCACTCGGAACATCTTACGTAATGTGCGCATTCTGTTTTTGGATTTTTTTTTCGATTTTGTTTTGTATTTAAAAACATGTATTTTTTAGTTTTAGCAAAATTTTAACTTTATTTGTATGACTTTAAACTCTATAATTATTGTTCAATATGAAAAAAACTATAATTAATTAAAGAAATCAGAGCATTCATGAGCAATCCATTTGTTATTCTTTGAGTAAAAGTTTCTAAAAAGACACGTAATTTTATAACTTATGTTTAGTTGTGGTTTACCATGAATAGAATATAAATGTATGCACGGTAAAGCTCATCCTTGTTTTGACATTTTACATTCTAACCTCAAAACTGATCAAAACCGACTTGTCATAGATTTGGAGCGTTTTGGACTTTGAAAAATTGAAACTTTGAAAATTATTTTAACTATGAAAACTAACTTTATGAAAAAAAACTAACTATACTGGTAATTAAGTTTAAGTTCATAATTGATAAAAACAATGGACTGTAGTTCCTTGTTAACGGGATAGATTAATAATTACAGTTTGATTGGTGAGTGATAGAAACGCTTAATGGTGGATATAATACGTGGAGGCGGTTTGATTGCATGCCGAGAATTTGACGCATAAAGCGGAAATCATGCACGCTGCATGTTGTGCATGTCGTGATATGTAAATCACAAGGGTAACGAGGTAGCTTTAATGCAATGGATACGTAATGGATACTTGCCACTAAATACCATTACTTTCTTAATTACGGATGTCACAGCGACATATCCTTCAAAAATCACGACATCCATAATAAATTTACAAAAAAAAAAACAAATCAAACACTGAATACGTTACATACTCGTAGATCTGAAATAGAAAATATATGAACACCAAATAGAGACACTGAAACCACTCAACTGTACTTAAAATACCTCACCTTATAATTATTTTGCTTTTTTAATCAAGCACATCAATTTAATATAATGTAATTTCGTATTTTGTAAATGAAATCCTCAGCACGGGAAATAATGAGAACATAATAAAACATTATTATAATTATTAAAATTATTATATTTTTTAGTTTCTTCAACTCGGTCTCCCTTCTCAACTTCTATTTCTTCGTATACTGGATGAGGGCTAGTGGAGGTCAGAGTGCCAAGCTGTGGATATTCAGCCAGTCAACGGCATCAATGTTTCTGAAGTTTGTATCCATCCACATTCAAATAATTCAGAATCCTTTAGGCCCCATTTGTGTATCGTGACGTGCAACGACAGCACTACTGGGGTAGCAGAGATAATCAAAAATTATAAACGTCTCTCCTTACCCACATTTTTTGCTTCATACACATTCAAACGCATTCTTATTTTTTCTCATTTTTCACATGTGACCCGACTCAAGTATTTTATTAACTGGAGTTCGTTATGTCCAATTCAAACGTACCCATCTTTTTCTTGCAAATCGCCTTAAAAAAATTATCGAATCCCTTGAACCACATTAGGTAGGTTTCTTTAAATTTAAACGAGTTAAAAAAAATAATATTATTTTTGGTTTTTGTGTTTAATTCGTAGAACTCCATTTAATTTTATTTAAAAAAAATTAATTTATATCTGATTTAACATTGTTATTATTAAACACATTATAAATGTATACATTATAAACCTCACAGAATAGAGAATTTATTTTTATTAAATAAATGGGTTTTACCGATAATAAATCATTATCTTTAATAACCCGTCCAAATTAGAATTAGGTGGGAGTGAATAAAATCATAAAAATAAGTCGCCACAATGTGGATTAACCGCCGTTTGAAAATGGCCTTAAACGCCGAAACAGCTGTCACAATAATAACAACTAAAAACACTTGCAGAACTTAATAACAAAATTAAATTTGATTTATATTGAATTTAAAAAATAAAAACAAAATTAAAAAAGCAAGGACCTGGTAAATAATAAAACCCTTTCTGATTATTTCTCGGTGAATTATAAACAAGAAATTTTGAAGAATAACTTGTTTGAAATGAGAATACATCATAACGTCACTGAAACTTTGTACGCCCACGAAAGGTAGAAATGCATCGAATAGCCTTTAAAATTTATGGACCATTCGCTTCCTAACAACTTTTCAGTTGGCAAGCCAGAAAGGAAACTTAAGCCTATAGAATTTCATTACGGAAATACTACTTGTTCTCGAAGTTCAATTATTCAGGATGTTGAAGTAAGTTCAAGCCGTGGTCAGAAGTAATAATATATTCAACATTCAACAACCCGTACGTGAAAGCGTAGGAAGTGGGTGGTAGGAGTGTGACGTGGTTTTTTTAAAGACTCGGGTTATTTTTATATACTCGAATATAAGTATTTGGTTAGTTTTTATTGACTATAAAATGTTTTTTTTAAAGCATAGGTTAAACTAATATACTAATAAGCAAATTAGAAGAAAAGTACGTAATGAATAATCGATTAGAGAAAAAACGGACTCTCCTCTAATATATCCAATATACTGTAACCTTATTTGTATGCTTTAAGAGTATCTGTATATGAATGTAAATAGGAAACACATAATAAAAAACCAGGGTAAAATGTAACTGGGAATTTTGTCGGAGACATCCAAGGCGAACTCTGAGGAGGTTAATACCCTGATCTATTATAACAAAATAAAATATTTTAAAGACTCATTAAAATGTACCTGGTTACCCATAGATCATATAACCACATGATAAAATTCATTTATCAAACAAGACGGAAATCACATGGAAAAAACAAAACTAGAAATAACCATTCATTCACATAAAAGCTGACACGAATGACTTGATATAATTTTAAAAAATCCATATATTCAGTAAACAAAAACCATATAATCCGTCTTCGAGAGGTTAATAAACCAACCTGAAAGTAGTTTTTAAAAACATAACAGTACCGTCAGCAATAAAAAAAATTTCAATTCATGAATAAAAACAGTATTAGAAAGCAGGGGGACTCACTCCTGACATCGATGCTATATGTACCAAGGATTTAGTTTTAATTGTGCCCGTCTGACAATGTCCGTGATAGGATGAAACCGATTCGGTCAAAAATAATTAAGTGGAAAAAGTTACAAAGGTTTTTTAATCAAAAATATTCATTTTAAAAGAACAGTTATTATTATTATACTTAAAATACTATTATGGACGAGTACTCATTTTATTTTTAAGAAACAAAATGTTCCCAAGTTGAAAAAATATGTCTAAAATATTCTACTGCATCAATTTAAGAATATACATATGTTTGAAGAAAGAACAAATACTAGAGCTTTAAGATAATCACGTGTAAAACCTTTTAATATTCCAGTTTGTGTCACCTCTTATGGACAAAGAAGTTTTAAATGCAATGCAAATAAGCCATTCAATTCCATATCTGGTGACATCAGAAATACGCAAAACAAAAGTTCCTTTAAAAGTAAGATCATTGATCACCTCCAATAAACCCGTCAGCTTCTAAATTCTTGAATGCCTTTAAATAGGTATACTTTTGAAAAAAATAATTAAGTTGTAATCTATTTGTCATCTAAATATCCTAGCTGAATAACCACCCCTGTAAATTGCCATGTAATAAATAAAATAAAAATGTATTAATTGATAAACTAAAGTTTTTAAGACAAGATTTTTGTGCATGGCGCAGAGGGTAACAATTATTTTTATAAACAATAATTATTAGCCTGAAACACTCATCCAAATTGAAAAAACCCTTCCGAGCAAAGATAAATGTCGCCGGCAGGACTCGAACTTGCACCCTTCTAATATCCGGTCAGATGCTCTACCATTGAGCTACGTCGGCTTATCGCAAACCCGCCAAGTTAATCAATATATACTGGTGTTTCATTCAATAATTACGTTTTTTTTATTATATTTCACCTGTAAACAACCAACTTTATTAGTATGAGGAAGGCTTGTGACAGCTAAATCCCTCAATAGGTGGCGTCGAGACAAATTAGAGCATCTGACCGGATATTAGAAGGGTGCAAGTTCGAGTCCTGCCGGCGACATTTATTTTTGCTCGGAAGGTTTTTTCAATTTGGATGAGTGTTTCAGGCTAATAATTATTGTTTATAAAAATAAAATAAAAATACTATCGACGCAAACCTTTAGAGTCCTGGAAACGCCTCCACATCAGAAGGTCTCTTTTTGTTTCCCCTAGTGATGACTACATATACTTTATTTGCTTTTACACGTTTCAGTCACTTAAGGTTAAGCCTTTGAACACTCCTTCATTCTGCAGACCTACTATAGAAACAACTATATGGTGGTCGGCCATCATTCATTCATGGTATATTTATTACCAAGCGAACCCATCCCAGTGTTTAAAAAAAACTTACTTTTGATAGTATTAAGAGATTGAAAGGGAAGCTGAATTAGGAGTGGGAACTTGGGAAAAAGATGAGGAGGTCGGGAAGGAACCAGCACCACGATGGACGTCAGTATTAATAGATTGAAAGTGGGGAAGGATAAGGAGGTCGTGGGCAAATGAGGGGCGGAGATAAGGATAACAGCGCGACTTACCCGGTGATAGTATATTAGGCGAGTCTCAGCATCGTCCGGACAATAGATAGCTCAGGTTTCGGTACAGCATGAGGTTTCCATTCTCTCAGAGTCATTGGTCGACTGCAGTCTTATAATTGAAGGAGAGGCATTCTATTCTACTTTAAATGAAGAGATGGCGTACTTTCAGTTCAGAGTTTATTGTGAAGAGAACATAGACATACAGGTTATGTACAGTTGTACACCAAGTAGTCGGGCACCTATTCTGTTCTAGAGTTAGACTACTTCTCTCTATCTCTGATGGAATTCTAGACCGGACAAATTAATTATGACAAACACACAAGTACAACACATGAAAGAGGGAAGGTTTGGACAGTTTACTTGAGGATGCTGGTACAGTGGCGCCATGGCCGGGGTAGTCGGCGTGGGCAGCGTACACAGAGCACAAGCGTTGGATATCTCCACACTGAGTTTAATTAGTTAATAACAGGTCACCATCTTAGGTGGTTTAAGGTAAAATGGGAACGATCAGCTAGCGGCTTCAAGCCCTCATGGGATTAATGTTGCCAATCGGACTCGAATGATTAAATAATGAGCCAAGCCGCGGGCTCCAACGGAGCACACAGGTATTCGCTTGACGGTTCGAACAGAAGTGGTGAGCGCTCGGGCGTTCGCTTCGCGCTACCCTGTTCTATGTGGTCAGTAATGACCGTCTAGCCGTTATTGGTTGATTAACCTTGCTAGAAAGCGAGAAGTCACCGGGTTGGTGATTATTGTGACTTCTGGAGGGTCTTTCCGTAATTGGCCGCCGTAATTGGATGCCAGGCTATTTCCTTGCAACAAGAAGCTAGAATTATTCTAGGGTCTTCCCTTTATTACGTAACAATAGTTAAGTTCAAAACCAGAAAATAATAGTTAATAATAAAATGAAAAAAAAAATAGTAGAAACACCAATTACAATTAATCGAGTGAAAACTTCATTTCGACGAATATTTTCAATTTCAGACCGCTCTCCCTTTCGGCTTCGTACTCCCATAATTTTCCTGGAAGACCTGCCCACATTGAATTTGTTTATGTTTTTCATAGCGAAATTGTATCCAAATTTAAACCAGGGCAACCTCAATTTGTTTTTGTATGGCAAAATGAAGCCAAAAAATATTTATCTGAACAAATTTCGCTTACATTATTTTTGCCAATTTAATAAATTCAAAAGTTGGTACTTGCTACAAACGGTGGATATTTATCAAATCCAACGAAGAACACAAATATTTATTGAACGAAATTATCAAAAGTTTAATTGCCTAAAAGGGGTTAAATTGTTTTACCTTCATTTTCATAGACTATTTTAATCTTGGTATATTTTAATCCTTATTAGATATTTGCTCAATGCGTTCGTGTTATATTACGAACTTTGAATTCGTTTGAAGATTAAAATTCAAACGCATACGTAATAACACGGAGTAATTAACTATTAAGTTGTATGGGTGATTTTCAAGCGTTTATTGTGTTTTCAAATGAATGCTTCAAACATAGTTCACACATCCCACGTACGCGTAGGTTCTCGAAATATTCGCTCAAATGTGTGTGTATTTTTATGTTGACATCTTTATAGAAGAAAGTTTAGAAATAATATCTTGCCAATGAATATTTTTCAAAAATGTTAAATTTACACTATTTGTTGATGACATAAAACATTAAAAAGAAATAACAATTTAAGTTTTTACCAAGAGCTTCAATTAAATTTAAATGGCTTGTATAATTGGTGCGTAACTAACAATCTATTTCTAAATATTAACAAAAGTAAACAAATAACCCTCTGTCAATACAAATTTCCAATACTATTCAATTATACGACAGATAATATTCAATTGGAGATATTGATTAAAATTAAACGACTTCGGGGATATATTTGATGAAAAACTAGAATTTGTACACCACATAAATCGCATTACAAACAACAGTGTGAAAACATCATGGAAGGAAACAATGAGAATAGCAAATACAAATATGAAAATTCTCAAAACATAGTTCAACCAAAATTGTCTGTCACTAAATACTGATAAAATATACTTCATCCCATTTTCTTTCAAATAAATTAAAAACGTCGACAGCAATATTTTTATCAAAATCCATTGATCACAATGTTTAAATAAAAAAATAATGCGACGATGCCAAATGTTTATTCATCACAGGCAAAAATAACATAAAGTATCTGCGTGTTTTAATAGATAGTCAACTGAAATGGAAAGAACAAAGCCAAAATACGGTAACCAGAGTAAGAAAACATACTTACAAATTCATTAGATTGAGAAACACCTTATCATACATTATGATAAAACAATTCCCCTTTCCCTCGCGCAATCCATTTTACAAAATGGTATAATTGGTTGTGGGGAACGTTTAAAACTAACCTCTTACCTGTTGAAAAGATACGGAGATTGATTTTGTAAGTCATCCTATGAAAACCATCGATATTTCCAACTATACAGCTGTCTGACTCTTTTAGAGTTCTCAGTTTATATAAAATCTTCAAAAAGAACACATTGTTAAAAATTCACAAAGACCATTTTAATTCAACAATTTCGACATAAATAAGTAACCGACCAAGATCACGTGGCAACTTGGAAATACCTAAATTTAAAACTAATGCTTTTGAACTCCATTACGCCTATCGCGGTATAAACATTTTTAACACAACCTTCCGTACAAAATCAATATGGAAAAAAAATCTTTCAAATCATAATTTAAACAATTATTAGATAACTCCAACAGTAATTACAAGTTTTAATTTCTTCAGTGAATTTAAAAAAAAAACTCTTAACTGTAGTTAAGGTATGTAAATTATAAGAAAAAAAATATTCTCTAGAAATATTAAATAAGGCCTTTCGAAATATGAGAAAAATTAAAATATATTATGTTTATCTTGTATGCGTCTTATTTTTGCATTTCTATTATCAGGTACTTTTACTCTTCTGTTTTGCAGATAATGTACGAGTATAGTGTACAACAAAAAAAACTGTATCTGTATTACATGATGGATGTATTTTATTTGTATATTTAGTTACAATTACTGTCGCTACATGGTGCTGCACCCCAACTCAAAGACGACAAATCTTTCTCTGTTGAGTTTGGTGGTTTTTATTTTAAAAAATTATATATTTTTTGTAATTAGTTATTAAGATAAATCTGTACTGTTCAATATTTTATTTGTATTTAAATTAAATAAAAATATATATTATTTTTGGGATTCTTGCTGAAATACATTAGAAACTTTAATTCACTTCCTGTCGTGAACATTTTATTTGTTTCTAATGAAAACTATTATTTGGTTGCAGCCAGAGTATAATTGGCTGCAACCAAAATGGGTTTTATAACTCATGGGATTACTAACTATGTAGCAAGAAAAAAACAGTCATTTGGTCATCTCACCACAAAATTCGTATTAAAATGTTGAAAGAATTAAACATTTCATAATTTCAAAATTAAATATTTCCTTAGGGGAAATAAACTACACGTTCTCATTAAAAACTTTAAAAATTCTTACAATCGAAGACAGAAGAAAGGTAAGCGACCTATGTTTATTTTTTAAATCCCGAGCTCGACTGTCGTAAACTCTCGAGTCATGTTAACATAGGGGTAGCTACATGACACACCAAGCGTAAGGATCTTTTTCAATATCACCTTTCACAAACAAGTTACGTAGCAAACTAACGCCAATTCCTTGCGCACGTGCTAAACTTAGCAGAAGAATATACAAGTGATATCGACATTTTTAACATGACAAATTTAATGTCTATATTTCACCTTAACTATTTTTTCATATCAAAATATTGTCTCTGATAACTATGGATTATATTTTATCTGTAACAAAATAGTATTGCATGCAACCAGTTTTTATAACTAACACTTGTTTGAAAAATGTAAACACTTTATATAAGTTAAAAGCCCCATGGACATATAAAATAGTAAATAAATAATAATACAGGTTAATAGATAATGATAAAATAAATGATATCGTTGAATTCGTTATTAAATAATTAATTCAATTAAATATATTTAATAATCAAATGTTTTTATTTTCAACTAGCTATCTTGAATTTATTTTCATATTAATATTAATAATAAAAATATTTTTTAATTTCTTATAAAAATTTGTTATTAGATGTTTTATAATATTTTTTTAATTAACATTTTTGATTAATTGCTTAAATACATTAATTAATTTTTGATTATGATTATAATTTGTCTATTCTTACATGACTGTGTTTTGTGTTTAACATTTGTCTATTCTTGACATTATTATATTTTAGTATTCTGTATATTCCTGATGAGGAACGCATCGCTTTAGAAACATGTTGATATGTATATTTTAATAATAGTGGTGATTAAAAAGCAAATTTTAATTAATTATCATTGAATTCACCCAAAAGTCTATATCCTGTGTATTGTTCATTTAGTTTTTTTTTTTAAATACAACAAATGTGTTTGATATTTCATACAATTTAATCATCTCCATTACAAACTCAAAACACAAGGAACTAACTACCAAGAAAAGGGTCAAAAATTATTTGCCATTGTGTCTGGTTTTAGTTTGTACAAAACTCTTAACCGATCAAAAGCGAACGAAGGCTTAGGAAGAAGGAAAGAATGCAATAAAAATCATGTTGTTATGAGGACGCGCCCCGTTGGTTTTCTGTTCAGTATCAAAAACATAAGGTTTCCTTTTTTTCGTGCACTCAAAGAAAACTCATTGTTCCTCCTTCCGATTTCATTCCCGCAAAGGCTTTACGGAGAAATGCGGTTATTCGAAATGCTTCTCTCCAAAACGTTCGTTTTAAACATACTTCTGTCTTACTACAAAGGCATTGGAACGTTTCAATAATAATAGCAAAGGAAAGCACGCATTTACTTGTTTAAGTTTTATTCGAACCGATGGACTTTCGTGATTACTATATTACAACCCTGGTGCCTTAACTCGCTTAGTTAATTATTCTTTAAGTGTACAATCAACATTTTTTATTTGATTTTTTTTGTTCATATTAGTTATTTTGAATATTAAAGTTTAAATAACTAATTGTAACTTACGTAATTAATTATTGTAACTTATTTGCTATTGGGTACTTTACCTTGGATACCTAAGGATAATTTGAAAACCGATGGATTTTTCCTTGCTTAACTTAATGTGGTTTTTACAATCTATTTTAAATTTATTCATTGGTGTAATTTTGATTGGGACGGCAGAGAATTACAACATTTCATCCCTTTATATGTATTTTCGTTACATGTTCTTGTATTATGTCTGTGAATGTCCATGTTGTAAATAATTTTATTAGAAAAAATATATTAGTAACAAGTTAATTCTGATTTTATAAATAAATTCATCGCGTTTAATGTCAGCATTAGTTTTACTGTCAGCCAATTTAATTCCTCTGGCATTTAAGCTACTTTTGAATATCTATTTCGCTTTAGTACCATATTATTCGCATTTCTCTATTTTGGAGAATTTGTAATTGGTTCTGTTCTCTGTAACGAACCAAAGAAGTTATGTAGTATGTTTAGAGTTTTGTTATCAAAGTTTATTAAGTTTATTGGTAGACCAGTGATTTTCATTAGCTAGAAATACTTAAATAATTAAAAATGTACTTTGTTTACACCACTTTTATAAAAATAAATAAATATCTCTACATGTTTCGATAGCAATGCTATCCTCAGAAATATATGAATACTCAATATATCTCCTGAGGATGATATCATTGCTATCGAAACACGTAGAGATATTTATTTATTTTTTATAAAAGTGGTGTAAACAAAGTACATTTTTTATTATTTAATTAGTAATGACGCCACAAAGTTACCAATCGTTTGAAGAAATTATAGAAATTCTTTTTGTGTTGTTGTTAGAGCATATATTATCTGTTTTTGATACTTATTTTACAAAAATAATCCTCTAGTTCATTTTCGAAAAACTAACTAACTAATCATTGCACCATTTCCCCGCAGGGATCGCGAGAGAGGACAAACCGCCAAACATTTCAGTCTTAGCACACACTCCTTGCTTCATTCACAATCATAAATACTCTTCTGTTATTCTGATTCTTAACGTGTCCCGACACAAGTTTCTGGTTCACTTAATGGTGCCATATCTTTGTCAGGCGTTCCCGGCTTCTCATACTATTCACATTTGCGTGATATGTTCTCCTTCGTTCATCCGCTCTACATGCTCAAAACATCTAATTGTCCCTTTATCAATCTTACTCATTACGCTCACATCATTATTGCATTTTTATTGAATTTCAACATTTACTAGGTTCACACGGTCATACTTGGTTTTACCAAACATATGCCACAGAGATCTCATTTCTACGGGATTCGGTCTATTTTCACACGGTCATACATGGTTTTACCAAACATATGCCACAGAGATCTCATTTCTACAGGACTCGGTCTATTTTCACACGGTCATTCATGGTTTTACCAAACATATGCCAGAGAGATCTCATTTCTACAGGACTCGGTCTATTTTCACACGGTCATACATGGTTTTACCAAACATATGCCACAGAGATCTCATTTCTACAGCACTCAGTCTATTTTCATTCTTCCTCTGCCAGTTCTATGCCTCACCGCCATACATTAGGATTGGTATCAACACATTGGTGTAGACTGCTAGCTATATTTTTAAAGTTATTTTTTTGTTTAATTCCTCCATTGATGGAAACCTCTCTAAACAAATAACGCCAGTTGTTCCATTGTGGTCCTAGAACAGTTATAATAAATTTTCTGATTGGAGAAACGACAATAAGATGAAATCATTACAGTATCAATGAAGAGGCGGAAATTCACATTAAGCTACTACTTACTTTAAGCCGCCAAGATTAATTAATTGAAAACTGAAATAATAAATAAAATACAATCAGAAAATGATTGAAAAAAATATTTTATATTCACCACTTTATTAATATACATACGAGTATATCTGTTTGAAAATATTTTTTTATTAATATTTTTGATTAAGTACTTACCTACTTTAATAATCTGTAGGTAATTATTGTTTTTCGTCAAACTTTCTACCAAGGTATGAATCATTTTAAGTAACATCATTTAACAATTTTTCAGACTCCCCTCCACCCAAACCATTTAACCATTTGAGTCGACGTTTAGAAAATAAACGAGATCCTGTTTCTAAATGCATTTTTGTTTTACAAATATTAAGCATAGTTTTCACTTATATCGATATTGAACAAGTATCATTGTGAATACGAAATGATTACATAAATGACGATACGACAAGTGTTTATCATTTGTCTATACTTGACATTATTATTTTTTCGTATTCTATATATTCCTGGTGAAGAAAGCATCGCTTTCTAAACATGTAGATATTATATTAATAAAGTGGTGTATACAAAATAATTTTTAATTAATTTATTAATAATGACGCCTCAAAGTGAAACTTGAATAAATAGTTATTAGATATGTATCTGCGTATAAATTAGAAGTCTTTCTATTTATTCAGGTTTATCAATATTAATTTTTATTCATTGTTTCTCCCTTAGCTAAATACATACTATACTACATCAGATATGTAGACGATATCCTCATATGTTGGATAGGCACCAACCGACAGTTAGGTATCTTCACTAACTGGGCCAACACCGTTAATAATAAAATCTGCTTCACAGTTGAACATGAGATAGAGGGTAAAATAATTTTTTTAGATCTTACAATTGGTGGAAGTAATAATAGATAACCTTCGAAATATTTAGAAAACCAACTTTTACAGATACAACAATAAACGCAAACTCAACTCATCCTTGGTCTCATAAATTATCAGCTTACCATTCAATGGTACATAGACTTTTTAATATTCCTTTAGATAAAATAGCGTACGAAAAAGAAAAGGAAACAATAAAAACAATCGCGGTTAATAACGGCTATCAAGCAAATAACATTGAAAAAATTATAAAAAGCAAGAAATATAAAAATAAAATCAATTTAATATATCCGGTACACAATAATAAAGTAGAAAAAATTGCATGTCTGGAATTTTTCGGTCCAATATCCGTAAAAATTACAAACTAAATTAAAAAATGTGGTTTAAATATAGCTTTAAAAACCAATAATAATATAGGAACAAACCTAAAAAACTCAAAAAGTAAAAATCCCTAATTTAATAATAGTAGCATATATGAATTAAAATGTGACCATGCTGACTGCAAAGCTACCTATATAGGGCAGACGGGAAGGGCTTTCTCAACTAGATTCAAAGAACATATAAGATGTTATAAAAATAAAAGCACTTCTTCAAAATTCGCAGAACATCTTTTAGGAAATAATCACGTCCCGCTTGACAACAACAAACCTAAACCCTTACATATAGAAAGAAAGGGCCTAAGATTAAATTTACTTGAACAATTAGAAATTAACAAACGAACTAACGACCCTAATATAACATTAATTAATAAAGTAAGGAAAATTATATATTCACCGCTTCTCAGTATGTTCACATTATCAAAACAATACAACAAATTTAAATAAATCAATTAAGAAAACATTCTCAGTTAAATACGAGTAAAAACACATTATAAATGTGAAAACCTCACAGAATTCAGAATTTTAATTGCTTTCTAACTAAATCGGTTATACCGATAATAAATCATTACCCATCCATCCAAATTTTAAGGGAGTGGGGGTAAATTAAATCATATAAATAAGTCGTCGCAATGTGTATTAACCACAGTTTGAAAATGGCCTTAAACGCCGAAACAGCTGTCACAATAATAACTAAAAATACTTGCAGAACTTAATAATAACATTATTAAATTTGATTTACATTAAATTAAAAAAAAAAAATTAAAAAATATATTAATTTTGGAATTATTATAAATACGTATTTCCACTTGACTTTCTTCAAAATAAGAAACGGTACATCACGTTGAGATTCGCAAGTTTTGCTGTATCTTAGTTCACTAGGCGGTTTATATAGCGGCTTCAGCAGGAGCTTCACTTCAGGGTAAAAGTAACTTAATACGAAACCGCAAAACAACTTTTTCTTGTAAATTTTACTGTAAATAGCTGCATAATGTAAATTCTGTAACTATTTCATAATGTCAATAATTTAATCAAATTGTAAAGTAATTAAGCAGCACAAAGTTTCCCTCAAACGCTGCTTTTGGATCTTCCACAAACTTGACTCGTGAGATTTAAATGTCGAGCTATGTGAGCACTAAGCTCATTGAAGTGTGCGCCAATAGATGGCATGGGAGTAGGTACTTAACCCGAAGGGTGAAAGAGGCTTTGCTATACGCAATTTAACACGATAAGTCTACATAACCACACGGTGTATGAGCCTATCAAGAGGAAAATGGGCTCAAATCCTTCAATTGAATAAATTAGTGATCTCGTTAAATGTATTTTTGCTTCGGTTATAATCATATATTCAATTATTTTCTCAATATACGAGTATAGTACGTTTTAAATCCAAATCTGATCCATTTACCCTGACGAGAACCTATTTTGGAGGAATGGAGGATGCTTGTAAAACCGAAAACGTCAGGTAAAAGGTATTTCAATCATAAAAATTATGCGTAATAGTATAAAGTAAGTAATAATGAAGTACACCCGTAAAGCAAGTAACAATAAACCACCCGTGTTAAGTACGAGTATGTGTGACGCATTTACATTTTTTTAATAATACTTTGAAAATGAAACCTCAAACTCTTTTAAAAATTTATTTTCATTGACATGGAATTGAAACCGCAGTTAAGCAATGAAATCGCGCCTCTGGTCAGTTTTTCCGATTTGCATTTTTTTAAATATTTCTACTACCGATTATTGTCATGTTTCTCAACCATAGAAAGAAAATACATTCGAGTTGATGGAAAATTGACCCCCAGTTTGAGAACGGTGCAACAAGTGATTTTTCCAATTGGTAATAAACATAATTTAGTATTATTTATGCCTATTTAACATCATATACGTGTTGATTATCTTCGGTAGCTCGAAGAAGTTAGCAGCGTTGATCCCCTCCGCGCCGGTTCACGTGCGTGGAACTAGACGGACACGAGCGGAACATCGGTTCATGGTTGATATCGACTTCATGAAAACGGTCGTTTCGTCGACTAGTTTTTGTGAAAATTGATTCATATGTGGAACGAGCTACCGGCATCTGTCTTTCCTCCAATATTTAATCCAGGCCTTTTCAAATCCCGCATTAACAAATCACTTCCTACAGTTCCCTCCTTAACCCGCCTCACAACTTTTTCCAACCGGCTAGCGATATAGTTACCCTGCAAATGCTTGTACATATAATGGCGCTCTTGTGTGGCGTCACATAAAAATAATAATAAATAAATAAAAAAATAAATAAATAAAATGAGAAATAGTAAGAAAACTTTCTGGCTAACAGAGAAAGCCAGATAAAATCGAATTTCACCTATATGCGCCATGTAAATTTATTTCAACTCTTTTCTATGAAATCATCACGAACACAAAACAGAATTTCGGCAAACTTCGTTTCAGACATAACGAAAAAAAATGCTGTAGACAACATATTCATGAAAGAGGAAATATTTGGCGGGCTTACTTGCACAAATCCCGCCGACACGGCGCTACTCGTATTCCCGAGCAGTAGATTAATAAAACAGATTAGACTGTGGAATAAATGGTCGCAGAATTCGCTTCATGTAATCACTGTTGGGGATGACAAAATTTAATTAACGACTACAAAGGATTCCCCCAATTAGTATAATATTCGCAACATGGATACTGGCGAGGCATTTGGTCCCAGTAAGCTTATAATTCTTTTTGATTATTGTCACCAACTACTTTACCGAAGACTCGAGATATTATAAATAAAAATAATTTTTCATTTAGGGGGAAATTAAAATGATACGTTATTTTGTAATTTTTATAACTACGCTAAAATGGGAAATCAATTATCAAAAACCACACTTCTTATGAACACGTTATAAACTATGCTTACTTAGATGGTCTTATGTTATTCGTAATTCATAGTTTTATGCAGTTGCGTGTAGTTTTAATTGATGGTGATATTTTTTTCTCTATTGTTTTTTTTTTATTATAGCTTTTCTTCCTTAGATTCAAAACTTTGACAAATATTTCCAAGAACTCGCATAATATAATTTTAATTAATTATTTTTAATAATTTCTCCAAATGCTTGGTAACTTTGTGGCATCATTATTAATTATATAAATTGAAAATACACTTTGTATATACCACTTTACTTAAAATATATAAATATTTCTACATGTTTCGATAACTATTAGTATTCATTTATTCCTGAAGATGATAGCATTGCTATCGAAACATGTAGAAATATTTATATATTTTAAGTAAAGTGGTATATACAAAGTGTATTTTCAATTTATATAATTATTTTTAATATTATAATTCATAATTATCGATTTTAAAAACGATCTAAAAGTGCACATTCCGAAACGGTTCATCTTGGCTAAAGGTAAGCAGCACAGGTCCGCATCGGACGCATCGGACGGATCGCATCTAACGGATTTATTAGGCGCAGTGTGTGGTAGTACGTCCACTGTATTCGATTTTTCAACATTAGTATTCTGGTTGTCATAAAAATTACATAAAAACCTACTTATTCTAAGTTTTATTAACTGGAGTCATAGATATCTGCAATCAACTTTCTGCCTCATACCCCATTATATGCAGTTCGATAAGCACTCTTCAATCTTCACCCTACCACTTCACAAGACCCCACGTGGCGTGCAGCTCGGCAGCTTGGCAGCTCAGCAACTCAGTTCCTCGGTGCCGCAGTGCATGGCTAATTATTGTAATTCTCCCGCGGAGGTAGCGCGGATTATCAGCTGATGGGATAATAACCCCTCCGAGCCGACAGCAGGCGATGGGAAGATGGATGGCCCGGGTGATGGATGACTGAGACCCCGCGGACCTACACTACCTAGCCTGCCTAGCCTTCCTAGCCATCTACCACCTCGAGTATTCTGCTGTCCTGGTAGGCAATGCGCCACTCTGCATCGATGATTAGTTTAATGGCTGATAAAGCCCTTAAAAGGTGAATGGGCGCAAGATCCGACTGGGAGGGTAATTAGAAAGAGTTTTTAATTTAGATTCTAAATAAATCATTCAAATTGTAATCTGATGCCTTTGCATGGAGACATGATGGGTATTCTATCTTCACCCTCTTCATCGAATTTTCATATTAAGTACCCAGATTTATGGTGGGTTTTTTTTATAGTGGTCTCTTATAATTAACAGGTGATCAACTCTACATGAAATCAATTGTCGATCCCAGGGACTTGATTTATAATAAATCATTATCTTTAAAAACCCGGTCTTTCTCAGGATTTTTTTTGGAATAAAGCTATGAAATTGTGAATTCTTGCTTGTCCCTTTGATGCCATAATTGATTTGAATACGAAAGTAATGCCTTGTGACGACTATTAATATCACAAAACAATGAAATAAAGAAAAAATATTTAAAAAATTTATTTCATTCCTTCTACCCAAAAAAACTTTCTTCTTTTGAATATGTAATCGGTGGCTAACCAGAATGGTATATCTATGGGCTAGGCGGGTTCAATGTTTTTCACAATCATTTCAAAACGTTATAGCGACGGTTTTATATATGGGATTTTATTCCAACTACTTTCAAAACTTTTCCGGCACTGATAAGAACAAACTGCGCTATTTTCAGCGAAACCGGTCAAGTAATTTTCTAGAAAATCGAGGACAGACAGGCAGACAAATATTCATTTTTATATATAAAGATATTTGTAACTGCGACAATTTAAGCAAGTGGAAAAACATCCACATAGCGGTTTCTTCTATTATCTCTGTAGAACAATTTCTCTACATTTCTGGTATGTGTTATTACATAGATGGAATAATCTTCACAGGGTAATTAAACACATTATTTTGCACTGTGTGTCTACTTCTTGCAAATGAGTTTAAATTTTTTTTTAATTTGAACCGTCTCGAATCGTTAAGTTTGTATTTGAGATTAAAAAAAGAAACGTATTTGCGTTGTCGCCAGTGCTTTTCCAAGACGGTTAAAAATAGATTAAAATGTGATCACTATAAATTTTGATATACTTTCAAGATGCTGGCAAACGAATTGTTAAAATTCTACCAGATGTCTTAGATAACATTATATTCAGAAATAAAATTTTGCTTTAATCAGCTTTCGTAATACTCAGTTCAGATATCTGATCTGAATTGCCAGTTACATTCTTAACCCTTTAGGTTCCACGTGTATTTTTAAAAAATGCTGGAGAAGTGTCGATAATCCATGAATATATATATATATATTTTATTTTGATAACTTTTGTTTTAATTTATCCCTGTGAACGTGTTTCTACATATATATATACATAATTGTTTATTTATTTTTTTATTTTAGATAAAACGGTAAAAAAATACTATTGATGAAAAACATATATTCATCCCCTTTTCAATAGCTTTCGAAAAAAATTGACAAATGTTGCTTTTTCTTGTAAATATTATTTATTATTTATTGTCGATTCACACTAGTCAACTATTTAACAATCTTCCATTAAATATGCCAAAACAAGATACATAAAATTTAGTCAACCCGATGAGTCGCTGCTATACAGTCGATGTTCGCGTGACCGTTGCAGTATCCCATGAATGTGTTTGATAAGAGAAAATAAGGTTTCTTTATTCACACATTCGCGACCATTCATATCAAACTGTCTCTATAAAAAAATAATGTTTCATTATTTTAGTTATAACTAATTTATTACAAATTATTACCTTATGTTGTAGATGTTCCTACCACATCAAGGCATTTGTTGAAGTGATTTATTTATTGTAACACCCTTTTCGAGGAAAAAACATTTTTGTAGAATTTATATAGAACGATGAAATTCCTAAGAAAAACGTAATTTTGCTTCCAAAGCAATAACAGTGGCGTGAAAGTAACATCATACAAAACTTAAGGATTTAGTAAGAAATTTTATTTATATTAAACATTTAAAATTAATTATTTAACATATTGAAAATATTGAAAGTAAAAAAAAACAAGTTATTATTATTTTCTGCAATTGCACCGTTATTTGTGTATGAAAACCAAAAATTAATAGGTACGCCACTGGATGTGATGTAATTTAAAATGCTTTTATGTGTTATATGACACAAAAGATGGAGATCCTCTCTTAAATCCAATTAGCCGATCCATCGAATTTTTTGTTCAATTATTACAAAAACTCTTTCCCGCGTTTTGTTTGAAAAATACCTAAATTATACAAATAGTTGTCAATATTTCAAATAACAGACAGAGACACATGTTTTCAATGATGTGACGAATTTTATGGCTCGAGCTATATGTCGTTCTGTGGCACTCAAGTACAATAATGTATCGAAACGATATATCGTTCGGTGGCGCCTAAAGGGTTAACTCCCTCTGTCTTCTGTCTCCTCACTCTATTTAGCTGCATACTTATCTTTCCTCATGCTAGTGATATCAAGCATATTGATCAGTGTCGAATAAAGTCAAATAAAGAATGCAACATGAAACAAGTTTAACATTTAAAAACGCCTATAGCAAATCCATAATATGTTGAATTCCCTATGAAACTTCCCAATCATCAAGTGACTACCAAAAAAATTACTTTATTTTCCAAACTATCTGATAATTAACGTTTTAACATAAAAATCCAACAAACTTCATGTAAAAACCTAAAACATCATTCAACTAAACACGACAGTACCCCGTTTCGTTTCCAATTAAACACGATTTTAAAGTCTCCCGATTGACAATCAACCCTTTAGTACGCGCCATTAAACCTTCCAACCCTCTAAAAATAAATAACAAAAATACTGACAGTTACGTGCCATGTGATGTACGTAATACTATATTTCCGTTACAAAAAATGGTGCAACTCCGCACCAGATACAACCAGATACCCTCATGCTCATTTTGTACAGTTGTACACGTGGACAGTTGGTGCATGTACACTTGTACTTATGTACAGAAGTACCACAGCCCTTACATCCACACAAATATATCAGGTGAGTGTGGGTTGTGAAGGGTATCCATGTTGCACTATTGTAACTAGGGTGGCCAGGATTTAACCCTTCAAGAAGATTATGAAATGTCCGATAATTAATCCGCTACTGTAATATGGGCTAGACAACTGGACATGGCCTGTGAGCTCATTTAAAGACTGGCAATAATACATATGCATATAGTAAAGTATCAAAACTATTCTTTGATATGTAACCGAGGAAAATAAGTATCTTTCCAGGTAATAGTTTAGGAATGAATTAAATTTAGATTTTAATTTCTCGGTGGCCTTTAAAATATACTTGCACCTTTATTTTTATTGTATTCTATTATTTTCATAGTCTGTGAGTTTGTACCCGCTGCAAAACTGCAAGTAGCTTAACACCAGAGCTTCGATCAACAATATAATATAACAATAAATAATAATGATAATAGATATATCGGCACAACAATATGCATGCATTATGTGATCTTTATTCACTAGTTGAAAAATATAAAAACAGTATGACCGTCTTGTGGTAGTCAAAACAGACTCCAATACAAAAAGAGCAATTAAATATTTTTTTTAAATTTCCACAGATAATACACAATCAAGAAAACCACCGGATTTGTAAGATAACATAAGAAAGTGCAAAATAAATAAGGTAACTGGCCAAGATCCAATACTTTAACATACTCGTATATGAGAATTAGCTTTGTCTTGGAGTTTTTTTCTGGAAATTCGTATTTGAAAATTGTTATTATTATTGGAATGATGTTTTCAAGGGTTCGTTGACCATATTGAATTTGAAACATAGTTACTGTTTGTTATTTTTTTTGGTTTAATCGTGTGTTGTATACATGATTTCCTTCTATCCTATACGAGACAGACGCCTCTATTCCAGCTTTTTCAAATAATTATAAGAACTATCCCATTCAAAGATTGCGCAAGCTTGGTAATGTGCATTTATATGTCAATTGATGTTTACCATTACAACACTGTGTTTAAGCTAAAAATCTGTTTATTTGAATGTTTTTATTATATTTATTAAGTTTTTTCATCTGCCCCCTATTTATCGTTGTATTTATTATGTTATGTTTCTATAAAACACCCACCCGGGCGTAATAAGGGTTTGCTGTATTGTAAACACGCTTTACAGCTGTTCATATTTTACAACGTCATAATAATTATAAACCTATCACCCACCCATTGCGCTGTAACTAGCTACTTATGTAATCTCTACCTTCTTACTTCTTTTATACTTATGTTATTTTATTATGTGCTAAGATACTTGCTATACTGTTATACAGGTAAAACTGTTATTCATTACGCTGTAACTACTTACTTATATTTTACATACTTCTTTTGCACTCTAATTATTATTTTATGTAGTATATTATTATACTCCTTTGTATAACTACGTGAGATAAATAAATATACGGAGAGCCAGATATGGGTATGTTGCATTACAATTTTTTACCAGAATATTACATGAAAAAAAAATCACAAATGTTTGCCGAAATCAATTAATTTTATTATTTTTATTCTTGTGGCAAAGTGAATGAATAAGTATTTGTGTAAGTTATCTTCCTATCTGCATCTTATATGGGATTTATATTCCAAGGAATTTTGTCATTAATTATCTCGACCATATCAATTTAAGTATTATCAAAAAACACAATGCCTTGTAGCTTGATATTGTGCTTAAATGAAAAGTTATTTTACATATAACCACTTTTAGTATATATGTTACTTTTGCATTTATCTGAAACATCTCTATTACTTTTGTTGCATACGTTTATACACTAAATACGATTTTTTGCTAAAATAGTACTAATCAAAGAGTTACTAATCATGCTAGGTTCTTTTTTTTTTTGAAAATGACTATTTTAAAAAGCATCGTCATAGACCAGCTCTCTCAATTGGTGTGTTTTGTTCAGTTCTCTGAACCAATTCACGCTTCATGCAAGAAAAAATGACGAGTATTACTTGAAAAATTTCCAGAAATAAAAACTTATAGTTCAATAAAAAGTACCAGGAAACTATAAATAAAATCAGCAAATGGTTACCTCGGCCAGTACCCCTACCCGCTACCTGCCGCTCACTTAAGCGTGAAATGTACACCGGGGGTTTCGTCTGCTACCCTGATAGCTGCCCCTGCTAGTCCGATACCTCGATACTGCGATAGCCAGCCGCTAGCCGACTTGATACCAGAAAAACGATTATATCCACGCTTTATTACGTTATGATAGTTGCTTAGTAAATTAGATGAGAAGAATTTGAATGAATTAAGGATAAACAATGATTTATATGAAATATTACTTGGAACGCACATATTGTACAAAAGTTGAATGCTTATAAATAAGGGGGGATGTTAGTAGACAAAACATGTTGTGTTTATCGCCAGTATGTTTATTACCTTGGAGATTTCCTTAAAATATCCATATTTTAAAAATTCATAGCAAGATTGCTATTTTTTAATAAAATTAATAAGAAATTCTTTGTTTAGAGCGCTGTTTAAAATTAAAAAAATATCAACATGTTTCGGAAGCGAAGCTTCAATCATCAGGATACACAGTCGCCTAGAAAATAATGACAATTATAAAGAAATAATAAAAATGTAAGAATGGACGTAGGTAAGCAAATAATTAAAAATCCCTCCTCTCTGTGTACTAGCGGTGGGCGAATCGGCTCGGTTTAGTGATCTGGATCACTAAATCAGCTCTCTGTAAAGACAATCCACATGAAAACTGGACGAAAAAAGTATCGTGTAGGAGGGTCTTAAGGACGTCATTAGGAGGGCCAAGGGAGCGAGGGAGAGGGCATGGTGCGGGGAGACGCGAACAGTCGTTCAATCGAACTGGATCAGCGAACCTGCAGTGAGTGATCCGGATCAGTGATCCGGATCATTGAGCCGCTTCGCCCACCACTACCGTGTACCGCTGCAGAGGAACGGCGTTATGGTTAGTTAATAAGTTATTAAATAATATTATATAACAAATTTTAAAACAAAATTAATTAATATTAATAAAATAGCTTTTATTAATAAATTTATATTAATAATATTCTAAATATAGGTATTACTGTAAAAGTTAATTTAACAGACTTATATTTGGTTATTTAAAACATTTAATTGATTATTAAAAAAAATCTAATTTTTTAAATTGCGAATTTATCTAATAGTAAACGAGTTGTATTCGAATGTAAAAAAAATTAACCTTTATTTATGTCAATAGAATGATTTGTTTCCAAAATATGGTTAGCAAACTCAGAATACTAAACGAAAGTATTCTGTATGTCCTGATGAGGAATGCTTCCCTTTCGAAACATGTCTATATGTATATATTAAAAAAGCGATGATTACAAAGTAATTTTTAATACATTTATTATTTTAGAATTTTTGAAAAAATAATTATATATTGGTCGAAGAAAGTGTTTTATTTTATATTATTTATTTATTTATTTGTAACAAAAGCTTTATTTTACAGAAATAAGCTAAATGTAGACGTGATGCATAATACATAACTTTAGTTGAGTAACTGATAACTAGAATACATTATTACCAGAGTAGGGAAATCTTGACGAGTAATGTTTTTAAACCGTGCATCTCAGTAAATGCTCGACCAATATTTAATTCAATGAAAAATATTTCTTTTTCAATCACTTTTAACAATAATTTAACGTTAATTATTAATGATTCGTTATTAAAATATGTAAAGATAATCCTATCATTGCATTGCCATTTTATAACGCAGAAAAAGCAAATTTAAAGACACAAACCTAAAAAAGGGGAATACATTTGTTGTTCACTTTACACCGTGCGTACGTGATAAAGTACGCAGACTCCCTAATATGAGATCCAGGCAATCCATCATCATCATATTTACACGTACTTATTACATCTTCCATGTACGTCTCATCTGCCTCCGTCAGAGTGCTTGTACATCTTGTGCCATGGACAAAATGTTAAAATTCACATCTAGGAAATCGATAAAAGACGCGTGTCATACGTTTTTTCCAGCAATTATTGCAATACGCAATAATATTTGAGATATTTCTAAAGCACCTCCATTTTTGTAACCGATTTAGAAATTCTTCGATGAATTTGGATTTATGGTGGTGTGGTAGAGGATGATGCCGCACCTCGTGGCTTTGAGACCGGTAAAAACAGTTATTTAACCAGTTCATTGGCAAAAGCGACAAAAATTACAAAAAATGTTGTTAATGCATACGATATTTTATTTATTTCATTTTATTATAGAAACAAAACTATATATGTTATGATGAAAATCAATTTCCAAAGATTAAATTTACAAAGTATAAGTATTTACCGGGTAGCATGTATACTACATGTCGCGTATAAGTGTGTGATCTACATCTTACAGAAGTGATTGAACAGTTTAAATTCTTGCCAAGGTGTTCCTTTTAAATCTGGCCAGTGAATCCAAAAAAATATCAATGTTTGAATTGTTTGGGTTAATATTATTGAATGAATGAAGAGCACGGTTAATTAGTGAATTTGCACCTGCACTTGTTTTGTAACTATGCGTGTAGAATAGTGCTGAAAATAATTAGGGACGGAAGCTCGGTTCAGTCGATATTATTATTTAGAATTCTATGTAGAAATGTTAAATCAGCTACTGTTTGCCTTTGTTACAATGATTGAAAAGTACATGGAAAGTTATTGTTGAATTTGTAGGTAAGATATATATATATATATACATACATATATTTTTTATGCGTTATATACCTGTTCTATCAATTTATACTTTATCTTGAGGATTCCAAATTGATGAGGCAAATTCGAGTGGACTTCTTATACTGAAAAATATAACATATAGATAATAAGAGCGATAAAATGGTCAAAAAAAGTTAATGTTCAAGTATTACATAATTTCTTCAAAAAGTTTGTATTCACTTTGTGGCATCATTATTAATAAATGAATTTAAAATTATTTTTGTAATCACCACATTATATTCAGTGTTTACTTCAGCATTCTATATATTCCCGATGAAGAAAGCATCGCTTTCGAAACATGAAGATATGTGTATAATAATAAAGTGATCAATAAAAAAATAATTTTAAATTCATTTATTAAACTTATCATGAGTCACATTAGCAATACTTCAAGTGGGGCTTCAGCTAACATGTCAGGTAATAATGAGAAACCGATCAAACGTTTATATTCTATAAGCAATTACGTGATACCATTCCTAGAAGTAAGGATGCACATATCCAACTTTCCCGAGATAAATGCTGTTGGAAACACCCATGGGTAAAAACCAAACTTTCTCATGTAGAGGAATCATAAGAAGTTCTTTTGGATTTTCTCGACCCTTAATACATATGGTTTGGGCATGTAGAGTGTATGAACGCTGAAATAAGTATAACAAGAATATGACGCGAATTTGAATGGAAGAAGAAGCCGGGGACGGCCAAGGTAGACATGGCACGATCAAGTGAATGAAATACTTGACGCGGGCCAAGCCAGAAGTCGGAATAATAGAAGAGAATGTATGAGACGATGTATGAATGCGAATAAAACAAGAAGTGTATTCTAAGATCGAGTTGTTTGGTGGTCCGTCCTTTCTGCCCACCCCTGCGGGAGAATGGCGTGATAGGTTAGTTAATTTAAAAAATAAAACATTAACACTGTTTACGTCACTTTTATTTGTAATAAACTTTTACTTTTTTTGGGTTTCGCCACTACCGTAGCTTCTTCAGGGCAGTATATGACTAAACTATGAACTAAGATACACATGTGTTATAGATTGATAAAAACTGTCGAGTAAAGGGCCAAGGGTAAGAGGTCAGCAGGTACCTGACCGGGAAGGGCGTGTATTTTTTTTATTGGGAATAATTTAAGAATTGGACTTTTATTTAAATTTTTTGATTAATAATGAGTCTACTATTTGTGTTTTTGGCTTTCGTTATTTCTAACGCTTCTAAGTTATCTAGTCTATTTTTATCCAGTAAACTAGTGCCTGTATTTTTATTGAATGTGTGGTCTGTTTCCATGAGGTGGTTGGCAAATTCCTAGAACCCGTTATTATTGAGACATCTCAGTGTTCCTTTACCTGGATATTAACATTACGCGAAGTTTTGCCTACATAAAACGCAGAACAATCGTTGCATTGAAGTGAATAAATACCCGAGTGGCCTAAACTGTCTTCTTTAGCTTTAAAATTATTTAAAAAATTACCTTTACTATTGTCTGTGTAAAATGCTGGTTTAATATCTGACGGAAGGTTTTTAATGCTTTGTTGAGAAAATTTATTGATATATAAGATTTTACGCCATTGGTACGGTTGATTAATATTATTTATTATATTATTATTAAGGGGGGGGGGGGGGTACTGTTGATTAAAAACATAATTGACGACATTTTTAAAAGTTTTTTTATTTAGGATATTATTGACTAAGTTTTCGTGATAACCGTTATTTATTGCGATTTGTTTAATTAAGGATAATTCTAGTGAAAAGTTAGCATTTGATAACAGGACCGTAACCAACCGGTGGATCATCGAGTGGAAAGCGAAATGTTTGTGGGAGGTGGGGTGATTAGAGGTAATATGAATGATTATATCATTATAGTTAATTAGTTAATACATATACGGTGTTATCCAAACTCCCGTACCTGAGATCCACTCCCGAGAATGCTACCTACGCGCCAAACTAAACAAAGGCAGCCTTTTAACTGCAAGGTTTGTCAACACTTTATTGTAGATGACAAAACTCAACATTTGTTCCAATGTTGGCTTAGGTTAGGTTAGGTTGCCCTGATGATGGCCAACCTCTGGTAGCAGAAGGTACAGAGGAAGAAGCCGTATTCTTGAAAAATCACTTTAATGCGTGATAGCTGTCTCTTCTTTAAATGCCCTTCACTTCTATCACAATTTAGAAACGACATATAATAAACATATATATAATACAGTCTAGCCTAGTGAGGTGGGTTATGTGAAACTTCAACCTATAACTACGCATTTCTGTTTTTTTTACATATTACCTAGTGTTAAAGTATTATTTTCTATTTTCCTTTTTGTATATCTACTTTGTAAACCAATGAACACTTGTATTTTAGTTTTAATTAAACTTTATTAAAATAAAGATATTATTATGTTAAAATATGGTTATTTACAGAAGCAGGTACCGAGATTAAGTCCTGATTATTGACGGTACGTGAGGTCAACTGATGATTTTGTATATCTACTTTGTAAACCACTGAACACTTTGTTATACTTGTATTTTAGTTGTAATTAAACTTAATTAAAATAAAGATATTATTATGTTAAAATATGGTTATTTACAGAAGCAGGTACCGAGATTAAGTCCTGATTATTGACGGTACGCGAGGTCAACTGATGATTTTGAAAAAATATTTCCTTTTCGCCTTTATTACTATGTTTAAGTTTGTTATTATGTAGACTCGATGGTGTTTGTATCCAGCATAAGGTTAAAGGTAAGCCAAAGTATTATAAAAGGTATAAAATATTTCCTTTCCGCCTTTAATACTATGTTTAAGTTTGTTATTATGTAGACTCGATGGTGTTTGTATCCAGCATAAGGTTAAAGGTAAGCCAAAGTATTATAAAAGGTATAAAATATTTCCTTTCCGCCTTTAATACTATGTTTAAGTTTGTTATTATGTAGACTCGATGATGTTTGTATACATCATAAGGTTAAAGGTAAGCCAAAGTATTATAAAAGGTATAAAATATTTCCCGAAATCGCGTTTTCTTATTGGCCCGTGAAGAGTAAACGGCGAGCCTTAAATCGTTTGGCGAAGCGATGAGTAATAAACAAAAGGTTTGATGTTCCTAAATTCCCATTCAAGTATTCTGGAAAAGGATTATGCCTCGAGCAATATTCATGGAAAACTTATAACACATCTTGAGTCATCGTTTTTTTGATGGAGTATCGGAGGAATGTTGTATCCCACCAATGTTGCGGAATACATTAAAAAACATCTCTCAGATTTACAAGGGTTTTCATTTAAACTTTGTGGGTTACGCGAAAAAAATATTACAGTTTGTTTCGGTGGGTTTTGTGAAACTCGCGATAAAATATGATATGAGCAGTAAAAAATAATAAAAACTTCCTGACAGATTCGCCATAAATATATTTTTTCTGATTTTGTTCTGTAAACATTTCCCGCAAAAAGTTGTTCAATAGTGGGATTCAGGTCCGCCTCGCTTTGTGACATCCTCGTAAGATAATTTAAATGTCGGACTCTCTGTCGAAGAAGTAGTAAAATCGGTGACGTTTTTTTGGATAACTAAGAGAATGCGTCGTGCAAACTAACTGTATTATTATATCTCGTATGAATCGTTCATGCACATTATGTTCAATAAGTTAAGCACGATTTTCGCAGAGGTCAATATTATTTTTACCCTGCCTATAATAAATTTGTTGCTAAATTAACAAATTAAATTTGTTAATAATAATAGGGTTGTTACAATACACCAACCATTACCACCGCCAGCTCGAATTTTGTACTCTTTTGTTAAAAGTTTTTTCTCATTGATTTTTTTATTGAATATTTTGTTTTTGGGGATTGATTGCAAATTTCAAGGTTTCATTACTCATGGACGATGGTGGAATATTGTTACATGCTAAAATAATTGTGTCGGTCTGGAAATTCTTTGAAATTCAGTGTAAATTTCCGGATACCGGAATTCACCGATTTATACAGCGATACCTTTATACCAAGCTCATATTGAAAGAATCGAAAATATTCAACGTAAATTTTTGAAGCATGTACATTATACATTCAATTCACATTTTACAAATAATACCGAATCCATAAAATTCCATAACTTCATCACGCTTCAAACGCGATGCTTAATATTTGATCAAATCTTGTTATTTAAAATTATGAATAATGATCTGGACTCGCCAGAACTCATTAACTTTATAAACATTCGTGTACCGTCAAGACCAACCCGGCAAACCGATTTTTTTTCATTTGCCCGCATCCAGGACCAATCTTGGGATAAATTCTCCAATCCGCCGTATCTGTACGCAATATAACGCACAATTTCACAATGTCGACATTCTTCACAATACCTTTTCAAAATATCTAACAGAAGTAATACGTTCGACCACAAATTGATGCACGTGTATAAAATGTATCGAGTTCATCTCCTGTCCCGATCCTATCTTCCTCATCCTCTACCTCATTTCTTCTTATTTTTTTTCTTTATATTATTAGCTTCATAAATAAAATATCTGTATTTAACCACTGTTAGCACAGGAAACTCTGTTGGCTTACCTTTTGTTAAACTTCCTTTGAATATGTATTTTTATTACAAGCTGTTTGTTTCTTACAAATAAATAAATACTTTTGGCTGCTTCGAAAAAATGGTTTCATGCTGTATAGTTAAAATATTGGTTCATGGAACCACCAACGCTCGTATAATGAGTTTTTTGTTATCTTTTCCAACAACAAAACAGGCGGCCCTTTTGAAAACATTTTCAGGCAAATACCAACGTGAGCACACGTGCGAAGCACAAATTAGCTACTGAAAAAGCAATGCTCCGTTATGGAGTGAAAACAGAAATACGACGGGGAACAACAACATAAAAATCGCAGTCCGGAAATTTTAGTGCGCTGCTTTACTGCAGACATTTACTCTACTCAAACTTTTTGCCCCCCGACAGAGTCCCGAAATAAAACTGCGCCCTAGTAATAGCTTCACTTGGAAAATAACAATTAGTTATAAGGATCATAGCATATATCGTATTGAAAATTTATGTGTAGATACCAGGGAACATTTCTCCCTCTTCCTGTATCAACTGTGGTTAGAGGTGCATACATGTGGAGAATTTTTTTTCTACCCAGTGAGCGGGCTGCCTATTACTACTGTAGGGCTATTATTTAATTTCAAAGATTAGTAATCTATGTTTTATGTGTAAGCGGCACTTGCTGATAGTGATCTTATATTTAAGCCTGCTCGCTAAGGTAATGGAGGGTAATAATAATAATAACAAAGCATTTATATAGCGCAGTTTTGTGTTGTTTCACTTCAAGAGCGCTTAAAGATGGAATTTGGGCGGATATGAAGGGGGGCGGTGCTGGGAGTCCAGCGGCCTAGGTTGGAGATAGAGGGAAGGATCATAGCATTGAGAAAATAATATTCAAAATTAATGTTTTGTTTTTTACACACACAATAGGCGATTTCCTCAAATGCAGATTATTATAAAAAATGGTTATTGAAATAGCTATATAGAATATTAGAAAATTTCGTGACAATCGTCGTTTTACTTGGTTGCACTTTTTGTGACAAAATGCACATGCGTAATGAAATTTAAATAGAACTCAAAATACCTAGAAGATAACAATGTTTTTATCTGCGTTAAGACTGTTAATGCATGCAAGCCTTTTAAACATCCATTTTTAATAAAAGTGTCTTTACAATTGATGCCGGATGTGGGAAGATAATCGCGCCCAAATGAGCGACAGTTTCTGTCGAAATAATTTCCTACTTCAATAACTCTGCTGAAAATATCTTAAGCCATCTTAATCTAGTTTTAAATGTAAAATATGAAACTTTATGTCAGTATTACTTCGATATTATCTGTGGCGACCGGATGTCGCAAACCACGATTTTTGATTTTCAGGATTCGACACGTGTCCAAAAAGATACGTGCTATGAATTTAAAAAAAATTAAAAATAGTGCAATACGTCCAAAATACAACTAGAATTACAAAAATCGGGCACAAAAACGTAGAGCATAAAATTCCAAAGAGAATGACACCGAAAACGCCTGGGCCAAATCCCAAACAAATAATGTACTATGAACATCGACATAGACTATACACGATTGAGGTCTTCACGAAAATAAATTTGATAGTGTCCGACATTACCTATTTGCATATTTTTTCCATTTCATCTCTCCTAATTTGAAGAATTAATGTGGGTATAATTAATGTGGCAATTGGATTCGTTTGTTTCTTATTATTTATTAAGTTAAAAGAAATATACATAATTATTATGCTTTCTTAACTTAATTACATACTCGTACATATTATATTAATTAACTACATATATAAATATTATTCTTAACCTATTTTAATACATACTTATATTATATATCATATTATTTAATATTTCATTACCTTATTTATACACCTTACATATTTTTCACATATTACATATAATACCTATCATACTTAATATTCTTTTATATTATGCATTGCTATTTTAATCACATATTTTGAGATTGAATAGTTTTTTATCAAATTGTCTCACTCGATTCTCCGTTTTCAGGCTATCGGAAAGGAGTTTGTATATATATAGACACCCTTGTGGCCTATGGTTCTTTTACCACTTTCAGCCTTTACTGTATTCGTGGACAATTTATTATGTTGTCTTTTGTAGTATTCGTGTACTTGTGATGTTTTTTATAAATGCTGTGTTTTTTTTTTTTTATTTTTTTTATTGTATAATATTAATTATATACAGTGGGAACTTATACCCGCTAAGCCACTGCAAGTAGCTTGTCAGCAGGAGTTTATTTCAACAATATAATATAATACAACAATAAATTACAATCATCATACAAATGTAGGGCAAAAATTATTATATTTAGGCGCATGCATCTTGTCCTGTACATAAGTTGAGAAAAAAAAAATTAAAGAGAAAAAATAATGGTAAAAGCATTACAGATTTGTTATTGAGATACTAGAGTCCAATCTTATAACACCGATTTAAATAATATTATAAAAATGTCAATATCATAAAAAATATCAAAATTATAAAAGTACCAATATTATAAAAGTATCAATATTATAAAAATATCAATATTATAAAAACATCAATACTTTTAAAAATATCAACATTATAAAAACATTCATATTACAAAAATATAACTATTACGTAAATATCAGAAATATCAAAGTATCTGTAAGTATTAAATAGATTAAGAAATAAAAATTTAAAAGATATATACATAAAACAGCAGTACAGGTTGGTTACAATGAGGATAGACTTAAATATAATAGTAACACCGTAACAGTAAGTACACCAGATATCTAGGAGCTATACAACCATGGAGACCGTCATATTTGTTACCATCAATACACAAGGTTACTTTCCAAAAGCCAACACTTTAACATCAGTGAGAATTTCATCATAGGACAATTGTTTTTAAATGCGTACGGCAATTTGTTAAATATAAATGGTACAATGTATTCAAGGGTTCGTTGACCATATTTATTTTGAAATATTGGCACTATCATTCCTATATTTTGCGTGAAACGTGTATTGTGTACATGATCCACCACTGTCTTATACGGACTTTCAGATATATGTTGCAGTAGAATTTTATGCCACAAAATACCACGAACAGGTAATACATTAATTGATTTGTACATAATATCAATGTCTCGCCTTTGGTTAAAAACTGTTTTACTTACTAACAATTTTACCATGGCGTTTTGAATCAGCTGTAAATGTTTTATGTTGGTCTTACAGGAGTGTCCCCAAGAAGTTATACCATACCTTATAGTCGATTCTGCTAGAGACAAATAAATTAGTTTCATAGTTTTTATAGGCACGTATAATTTTATCTTGTGGAGTCTTCCTACAATGGCTCGAAGTCGCTTACAGAGGTTGGAAATTTGTACGTCCCATTTCATATTACAATCCACCGTAACACCTAGATACGTAGATAGATTCGTGTAAGTACATTATGTTTTCTGTAGATTAAATGGTCATATATTATATTCGTACAGTTTTCTGATTTTCAGCAAGTTCATTTCTTGGTATAGTTTTTTTCGTATTTAAGTATAGTTTTTTTAAATACTGCCCAACTATGTAAATGAATTTTGATAATCATGCCAAAATAAAATTTTTCTTAACAGCAGCTCAAAGCGTAACTGCAACATTAAAAAAATATATTTTAAATTTCCTTTTGGAATTTAATACTGCACGAATTTGTAGATACTGTTATAATGTTAGATAGATTATTAAGTTCTGCAAGTATTTTTAGTTTTTATTATTGTGACAGCTGTTGACTGTGTTGTTGTGACGGTGATTGAGGTCATTTTCAACAGTTTTAAAATGGCCTTAAACGCTGAAACAGCCGTCACAATAGTAAAAACTAAAAATAGTTTAAGAGCTTAATAATAACATTATTAAATTTGATTTAAATTAAATTTTTAAAAAAATTATATGGAGTTCTACGAATTAAACACAAAAACAAAAACAAAAAAAATTATCGATTATTCACACATTTAAATTGCTTCCATTTTGATAAAACAATTATAGAGACTAACAATAAACTAACTACCCAACCATAACACCATTTCGCGGCAGGTGTAAGCAGAGAGGATAGATCGCCATACAGCTCTGTCTAGTTACAAATTATTTGCTTCATTCAAATCCATATGTCGTCTCACACATACATTTCTGTTATTCTGATTCTTGTCGTGACCCGACCCAAGCATTTGATTCACTTGATAGTGCCATATTTCTTCCTCGGGCGTCGCCGAATTTTTCTACTATTTACTTTCTCGTTACACCCCTTTGTTGGCATATGTGATTGGTCTTCACAAGCTCTCGTTTTCTTTGTGCACAAGAAAGATAATTCGCTTGTCTGAACAGTGTGACTTACTTTAAAGCCAAAACAAGGAATCACATTGCGGTGAGAGTGCCCGGGCCGTAGGACTCGGGGGGTAGCGGCACGCGTATCTCACCTCCTACATCCCTCGGTGGTATTTCACCGAGTTAATGTTCCGTGCACCTCCTTTGTTTGCTGTGCTCCTGGTAGCGCGTCTGGCAACGGCTAGACAGCTCGCGTGGTTAGGTGCACGCCCCAACCCTCGATGCCCGATGCACGGAATTACAGCCCGAACACGACCGAGCCTAGAGTCCATCGGCCCACCTCCCAGCATTATAATACATACATAATATGTCTGTACCTATGTATTATAAATTATGTGTTCGCAAACATGAAATGTTCTGCGTATATATCTCGTTCCGCTATCTGCTCTCCTGGTTATTGTAGCGAAACAACAAGCGTGGCTTATCACAGTTACATTCGTGAATGAATGGATGGAATGCAAAATGTTATTTCAAGAATTATAATTATATTATCATTGATCAAACAATGCAAAACCCAAAATAATCCACTGTTCTCAATATTCAAATTCGTAGAAATTTTAAATTTCTGGAATCATTAAAATATTTAGTTTTACGGTCGCGTTTTTCACTTTACGTTTTCGTTAATTCGGGGGCCTTGTCAACGCTGGAGTAAAAATCCGCGTCACGAAATTCGCTCGTAAAAGCGAGCTTATCTCAGGGATGGCGTTGTTAATATTTAGTATGTAAAAAGGCCCGATTGCCAAGTATATTTACGTGGTACATTATTTTCCCCGTTTTCGGGTTAAGTGGGAGTTGGAACGTAAAGTGGGTCGGGCGAGACTGGCGTGGTTGCCTCACTTTCTCTGGAATCAAGTCCAGGCAGTCAGTGGCGTGCCTCGATTTATTTTTAGCATTGCTTATTTACAGAAAACAAGTATCTTTAATTTTCAAAAAATATGTATTTTAGATTTTTTATTATTTTTTAGTATTCTATATATTCCTGATGAAGAAAGCATCGCTTTCGATGTAGATATGTGTATATTAACAAAGTGGTGAATATAAAATAAGTTTAATTTTTTTTATCAAATCAAACCTGAAAAGTGAGGTATAATAATAATAATAATAAATGGATTATTTCTATAGCGCCGTTTTCGTGAGAAAATCACCTCAAGGGCGCTTTACAACATAATTTATCTAACCTATACCTTACCACTTAGACGTATATATAATAATCTACATATTAGATTAATTACTTGTTTAATGGCTTACAGCTAAGATTTATAACTGGAAAATACCTAATTCAGGTATATTAAGTAATATAAAAATAAATTTCATGAGCATATTTTATTAGATTTTTTTGGATACTGAAGAAATTAATCAGACAGAAGATGTGGTAATAATACCTTCTTGGAAATATTTTTAACGATTTTTGCAAAGGTTAAACAGAAGCCTCCGCAGTAGTTTGCTAAAAATTTCCTCCAATAACCAACAATTTTATTTCAGAAGCGATTAATAGTATGGAGAATGTAAAAGGACTTAGGGCTTAGAAAAATGTGTAATTGTTTTAGACATGAAATGAAAACCCCTCACCGGTGTGCCGTCCTGAAATTTGCATCATGGGCATTTCCATGAGGCGGAACGGTTTGATATAACAAAAAATTATTGTCTACGGTGGCTAAAATATATATTCTCAAGAAAATAACTATTCCCAAAAAACGAAAATTCCTCAGTAACAGAATAAATAACGAACTTGAAGTACCTTTGTGTAAAACTAGGCTTGCGCAGACATGCTTTTTAATTGCTCCTAAAATTTATAATTTACTATCTACAGCACGTAAGAGTCCAAACGTATCGTTTTTAAACACACAGAAAAATGTTTTAAAAAACTGGATTAAAACCAAAAATATTAACGTTTTCCTGCTATAGTTGTAAATTTTCCCATTTCCTTTTATTTATTTTTTTCATTTTCTTTTTCTTATTTAACTTATAATTTTTATTTAACTTACCTTCAACTTCCATGTATTAATACAAATATACTAATATACTGCCACTAACTGATACCAGGTATACCCACGGACTGTCCTTGCCTATGTGGGATTTTTTGCATTATATAGATTACAGGTAGGTTTATGTACATATATTCAGATACATATATATATGTATACAAATGTTTTTTTTTGTAAACGCATTTTTTTCTTTTAATATTCAATTATATATAAAATACATTTGTTTATAAAAAAAAACATTTGTAAGTTGCTTATGTGTATGTATGTATCAAAAATTAATTAATACATAAAAAAATAAATAATAATTAACCCAATTACTAGACATCCTGTTGACCTTGATATTACAACTAAGATGGGAAAATCCTAGAATTAACTCTTTATCGATCAGTATTCACCAACCTTTTATTAAATAAATAATACAAAATCATCTTTACAATAAAAGCAACTGTAACCCATCTTAAGAATGTTTTTTGAAACCATATTGATATTTAAAGTAATAATATGAATAAATTCAAAAGTACCAAGTAAGTAAGTCAAGTTTTGTAAAATCATGCTACAACAATACTGAAACATATAATTTATGTAAAATTATGGTTTGTTACCCCTGACACCCAAAATTCTATGTAAACCATAGTTTAAGAATTAATTGTACCATTCTAAAGACAGCCGTCATAGGCTGAAACCGGTCGCAGTCAAAAGTAAAAGTGGAATAATGTTAAAAAGTGTCTATTTAATAAAAATATATCCTTTCCAACCAGGAATTTGATACACTTACGAGTATGTAGTGATATTTATTCAAAATAACTATCTTCTGCCACAATGTGAAGGAAATAAATACACATCTTTAAAATATATATCTGTGGTGCATTAATTTTTTATGAATTTTAAGCGAAATGATCAATCTTTCTTAAACCCTCAAAACTTAAATGCGATACCCCAATGTCCCCAACCAAATGCGATTCCATTATTCAGCTGGGAAAAAGGTATTGATAAGAATTTATCTGCTTAACTCTTATCTATTCAGGAAATAAACGCATTAGGAAAACAATTAATTCAACACAAGCCGGTGAAGAGGAAACCGAGTTCACATTATCGTTTATCGTGGTCTTTAATGAAGGGGAAAATGTTATCTTATATTTTTATGCATTTTAGGGGCAGCTAAGGGGAGGCCTATTCAGTGGAACTTTTATCTTCCAAAGTTTTCAGAATGCAATAAACACCACTTTTTATTGCATAATATTGTGAAGAAAGTTGTATGAAAAAATACTGCAAGAACTGGCCTCTAGGGCCACTTTAAAAAGATAAAAAGTTTTAAACAAATATTAACTTGGTTATAATTTTTTGTCATAAGAAACTTTTTATGCATCCTATCTATTATTACTAGAGTTTGTGGACATTTTTATGAAAGGTAAATACAAAATTAAGCTTATTTTTCATAATAAGTTTATCTCCGATTTTATAATTGCATAGCGCTGGTACATGTTTTTATATTATTTTCCGACGAAAGACGATCCCATAATTGAATTTATTTAAAAAATATATTTTTTCACATGATATAAAATAACTTTGCGGGGTCAAATTTATTACTTTGTTTAAAACCACTGTATTTAATATGTAAAAATCTACATATTTCCTCCCTCCCCTCTTCAGGATAAACGATTTAATTAATTGTTATCTAATATTTCTATCACTTTCTATCATATTTTCATTTTTATTTTTATTTAATTACCTTTATTTTTCATTTGATATAGGTACGAGCTGAAGTACCCAGCTTTTGGCGGCGTTATTAACGGTTTGCATTAAAGCTCTGAGGTTGTGATGTGTTACCCTTACCCCTACCCCTACCCCTACCCCTACCCCTAACCCTACCCCTACCCCTACTTCTACTTCTACCCTTAAACCTCCTCCGGACGTGCGTAAATCGGTCCAGTAGTTTTTTTAGCTTATATCAGATACACCTACGAACATTGCCTTTTTTATATATAGATTTTCATATTTTTGTATTCTTATTTTTTCTTTTTTAATAATATTTAATTTTTCAGTCGCATGTACTTAATAAATTGTACATATGTACCTATATATCACGTAATAATAATAATAAAAATAAGAGTTAATTTCTATAGCGCAGTTTTGTGAAGGTTCACCTCAAGTGCGCTTTACACTAACTAAGCTAACCTAATATAATTGTAAAATAACAGATATACTACATAGTATATCTGTTAATATAATATATATATGCAAATTAATACTATGAAATACAATATTCATGAGCAGGTATTATAAAATAACAATTTAGAAACTAAGGGTGTAAATAATCAAATATATAGTAGGTACAAATAACAAGAGAAAATTATATGACATTATATACATGGTTTTTCACTGAATACTAATGGAATTAAATAACAAGGAGAGAAAACCGCAACTAAATAAGCTATGGAGGATTAAAAGAAAAAGAAAAAAGAAAAAGAAAAAGAAAAAGAAAAAGAAAAAGAAAGAAAAAAATGTCCTGAAATTATGTTTCTACGTACATGAATTTATGTTTTATGTCGGATAGGATTTTTTGAATAATTTTGTTTTCAATACCCGTTTGAACTCTGCTAAATTCTGAATCTTAGCAATATTTGGGGGAAGCTTATTCCAGATGACCGGGCCCGATATACAAAAAGCGCGATCATAGTACACGGGTTTATTTGACCGAGAGGGTTCAACTAATCGGTTAGCAGCATTCAAATCTGCGGACCTCAAAGAAAGCTGTCTATCACCTGGGTTTTGTCGGACACAGAGTTCAGATATATAGGCTGGTGCCTTTCCGTGGAGTGCTTTGAAGGTTGTTAAGCAAATTTTGAATTCTATTCTTTCAGGGCATCGAAGCCAATGAAGGCGATCCCTTAGAAGTGGAGTTATGTGACAATATTTAGGCTCACTATATATAATTTTCGCCGCAGCATTGAAGACAGACTGGATCCTATTGAGTTGTTTCTGGGGGAGACCAGCATATGCACTATTACAGTAGTCCATACGTGAGACAACAAAAGAAAATACGGCATATTGGAATTGCACAAATAAGCCAATTATTAAAAAAATAATTTTAATAAATACATTTTTGGGAGGAATTTTACCTAAGACTGCGGGCTGAAGCAGACCAACCATAGTCAATTGCTCTGGCATCATAATTTTTTCACAGCATTTCTGTTTAGAAATTCTGGGTTAACGCGATAATTTTCGACTTATAACGTAATTTGTTTCTTGAGCTATGGAGTTTTGAACGGTTAAATTGTGTAACTGTAAAAAAACGGTGTTTAAAATATCTACCATTGCCTGTTTACTCGATCATAGACAGTTTTTAGTACCTTTTTATAAGTTCTTTATGGCGTTTCAAGAAAGATATAGTGTATTTAATGTTTTTATTGCGAATTGCGCTTAAGGCGATGTTTTCATAAATACGGTAGAGTGTAAATTTTGCTAAAATTATTGTGGTTACCCCACAGTCAATAATGTACTTAAGACTCATTTTAGACTTAAAACTCACTTGGAAAAAGCATACTCAAGAAAAAGTTAAATTCACAAATCGCTCCATAAAGTTTCTCTACCCCATACTCTTGGTAAGAATAGTAAATTATCCACAGACAATAAAATTCTCCTATACAAAACCACAATAAGAACCATATTTTCATTCGCTGCACCTATTTGGGGAAACGCAGCAAAAACTCACATAAAACCCTTACAAACCCTGCAAAACAAGGTTATTCGACTAATATTCAATGCTCCTTCGTGGATCAGGGTTAACACTCCACACAAAGACACAAACATTCCTCTGGTAAACGAACTAATTACATCACATTCTGAACCATCTTATACCGGATTACCCGGCCACGAAAACCCAACGATAAATTCGCTATCAAGCTATGATGGAAGTTCTATATTTAAATATAAAATACCAAAAACGGTCCTCCGAACGGAGTTCCTCCTGCAACATCTCTACACATAGTTTTTAGAATATTTTCCCATTCCCATAATTTTAATGAAACATCCAAAACGTTTAGCTTAAAAAAATCCCTTAATTACATTAGAACAAGGTTATGTTTTTTTATAATAATGGTATTCTGAATTTAAATTAGATCAAAGACCAAAGTGATTCTCCCAAAATATCTGTAAAAAACAGGTTTATTCGTATTCATTAAATCTTAAGCCCATTATGTTTGTCTATTTTTAGGTATGCAGTGGTTCTGTTTGAGTCTGTCAGATGAATCCACACATAAAACTGAAACGTTTGTAACCTTTTCGTTCCCATCCGCATCCGTTGTGAAAAGAGGCAGAATAACAAAGCACACAATCCCGGTACTTCGTTTGTCATCTCGGCCATTAGTGCTGGAATATTATAAGGTTATTAACGTTCACGTGAGCCTCCGGCTAAGTGGGTGCTAAGCGCGGTCAGTGTTTGACCACGGGGATCGCCGGGTACACAACCCGGGGCGTGTACCACCGTACCGCGGGTCGGGCCCGGACCGCCGTGCAAACTCAATCAATTACGTCATTTGCCGGGCAAACAAACCCGGACTGCGGGACGACAATCCCGGCGATGTGACGTCACGGTAAATAAAGCTACGTTTTATTGGTATTGGGATTATTTATAGAAATTGAAGATTCGGCGGAGTAGGTAATTTATATTTGAATAAAATATATTTAATATGTTATTAACTATTCGTCGTCGGCTCATTAAACTGAGTGATACATAACTCAATTTTATCAATGTTACTAAATAAAATTGTCTTTTTTTCTCAATTTTAAACGTATTTTTTTCCTCATATTACCATCCAATATCTATCAAACACATATCCATAATCTCTTTATACTTAATTTTTATACTTTTTTCCAGATATATTATATTACCATACCATGTCAATATTAGCTTTTTCCCATTGTTTGTTTGTATAAAGGCACTTAATATGAACTAAACTTGTCAATTTGACTGTCCTAAAACGGGATTTGTTCCTAGTTGGGTAGTCAAAACTTTCTTAAATGTTTTTATTAAATAATGTGTGTTTCAAATAAATAAATATTTAAATAATAATCATTATTTTTATTGGGATCATTTACATAAACTGAAGATTCACTATTCTATTTTTTTCATAAGCAGCAATTACTTTGTGGTTTGCCATTATATTAAATAAAACGATCACTTTATTGCAAATCACGGATTTATAATATTTTAATGCCAACCGGTTTCACTTATATAAACTTTCGCCAGGGGAACAATAATACGAGCGTAATTAAATAACATTATTTTAATTTCTTCGAAAGATTGGTAATCACTTTGTGGCGTCATTATTAATAAATGAATTAAAAAATACTTTGTGTTCACCACTTTATTAATATATACACATCAACATGTTTCTAAAACGATACTTTCCTCATCAGGAATATAAGTAATACCCAATATTATACTCAGTATTCTAGAAAAGGAGTTGTAACGTAAATACTGACCCCGCTTAAAAAGGCATCACTGATATTGTCTACGGAAGAGATTGGAGAAAATATCTATGGGAGACATCGGACGGAAGGAAGCCGCAGAAGAAGAAAAGATGGCCGGGGAAGTGACTTGACACGGCAGAGAGTGTCGGGAGTTTTTTTGGGAGGAGTTATGTTAAGTGTTGTGTTATATTTCGTTTGACGCCGGAGAGTGACTAATTAATTACCCGAAGTGGGTATATTTTTTTGTTTAATGATGGCCAAATGGTAGGTGATAAAACCTAACCGCGCGTGCCCTGTGCTTCGGAGAGAAATCCCTGCGGAGTAATGTGTGGACATGAGGAGTAGCTGCTGCATCGAGGACCACACATGATATGGTAGCATTCATAAAGCCTATTGCCTGAACCTCACGGAAGAAGCTGTGGCGGATGGAGCTTCCGACGAGTCATCATGGACTACGCATCATAGACCGTGGGAATCGGTGAACATCCGGGCTGGAGCGGCCTTTCCTGAAGCCGGAGGAGAAGATTATGACCACAAGAGCCATCATTTATCCTTTTAATAAATTATTAATTTAACTTAGTGTATCGGACGTCACGCCTCCCGGAATATTTGAAGCTGCTTACTTATTATTAAATTATCGTTGTCTGTTAATATATGTAACGGGCGGTCTGGCGAGCTTGTTCGCTCCAGACCGCTCAAACTTAAATGACTGAATAAAAGCGTTGGAGCGGTATGGTTGGTGAGAGGGAGACCGACTTGTTAGACATCTACACGGCACCGGCGGTCCGCGCTTGGTGGACCGCATAAATAGCCTGCAAACGCCAGTTTGCGGCAGTTAGCATTTGATCGCCAGCCTGACAAGTACTCATCTCTGCCCGCCGCCCGCTCTGACTTCTGAACCACTCGCCTTGTTTCACTCTGACCACTGCTTACCTCCATCGGACTACTGCCTCGGACTGGACCCAATAAGCAACTGCCTCGAACAAGATTAACAAAAGTCGTTGTCGTCAGTACCGTTCCTCCTTGCAAAAGGAACGGTAGGAGAGCTATCTCCCCCCCCCCATCCTCGCTCCGTAGATTGGGATCAGTCGGCCTCTTCAGTTCGCTGGTGTACCAGATTACGTCTGGTACGCTTAGTCTTACTCTCCACTCTTTTCTTCCTCTACCATGATAATGGGGTTGTATAGTCAATAAAGGCTATGTTTTCCTATCTTACGGTTTTATTTACTGTATCACAACCTTCCTGCACTTCATCCATCAGACCCACCCACGAATGCTGAGATAGAGTTGAGCAATAGCATGAGATAAAGTGTTACATTTTGGCGCACAACGTGTTTTAACAACCTACGGGTTGAGACGCTACAGAGTTTTGTTGCGAAATACATGGTGTTTCCTTCTCAGAAAGTAGTTTTATAAGAAGGACCTTTTTTAATGTCATTTTGATTCGATCTAGTGTCACGAATAATGAATAAGTCATGTAGTGGGGGGTTTCATATATTTAGAAGTTTTAATAGCATATTTTAGTGCATTTATTTATAGTACATATATTTGGTAAGTCAAAACTTTCGAAGATTTCTATCGAAGGCATTGTTATTGGTACTTTAGGTATGGTCTTTATGATTCCTTTTTTAATTTTATTTGGGATGTGTATGTACTTAGATATCGTAGATCTCAATCCTATAATTCCATATCTATTTATTTATTTATTATATTATATACGCCCACTATGGCTTTTTTCATATTTAGTTAATTACAATAGTCACACAGGTGGAAAACACATCACAGTAGGTAGATAGATATTCTTCATGAAATACAACAACTAAATATTTCATTCGTCTCATGAACGAGTACAGGAATAACGTAGTGTAAGTAATATTCCAAATAATTAGCTGCAGAGTTGAATATTGAAAACATACCTTACATTCAATGATACTTATACTCTAGACCAGTGGTCGGCAAAGTGCGGCTTCAGAGCCGCATGCGGCTCTTTGGCCCCTTAAGTGCGGCTCTGTCACAAATATCCATGAGCAGGTACAACAGTCTTGTCTACAGTAGTCGGCGCTTTTCGTGTCTGTAAGTTGCGCGCGCGTTACAAATGTACCTTCCTAAAGAATAAAGTTATTGTATTCTCATCCAGCTGCACATCCAACGAGTATTTTTGTCATCAATTTTAAAATGGCAATAATTTTGTATTGGTGGCTTTTGAAAAAAATGGAATTTGAAATATTTTTATAGGTGTCCTATTTAATATGTCTACCAAAAAGAAGCAAAGAAAAACGTAAGATGAAAACCGTGAACTTAGAGTTGAGTGGAACGAGACTTTAGCGTTTATTCGAATCTTAAATGACCATCGGACATGTCTTATTTGTAAGGAACAATTCGTGCATAACAAGAAGTCAAATTTGGAGAGACGCTTTATACTTAAACACGCGTCATTTAGCATTAAATATTATGTCGGTGATGCAAGGAAGAAAGCAGTTGAGGAACTTCAGAATTGTCAAGAGATATCAACTTCTGCATTTAATAACTGGATGTAATTTTCCAACAATATTAAGTCAAAAGATTACTAAGAGGGGGAAATCGTATACAGACATTGAATACATAAAAAGTTGATTTATAAATGCATCTGAAGAGCTATTTCGGGATTTTCAGAATAAAGCAGATATTCTTAAAAAAAATTAAGATTTACGATTGTCTGCCAAAACAATGAAACATAGAACAATTAAAATGTCTTTGAAAATTCGCCAAAAACCCTGGTGCTACGATAACAGATTTGAAATTTTCTCCTTTTGGTATTGACATTGTTAACTTTGAAATACAATTGCTGGATTTAAAAAAAGGAAATATTGCCAAATTTGAACGTCTTTATGTTGATTTGAAAATACTGGAGAAGAACAAATGTGAACTTAATTCACAACACAAGTGGTCTGCTTTGAAAGACCTGGATAAGGAGGAAATGATCATGTTCAACGCATTCCTAACGGAATAGTATTCCTGACTCTTATGATCAGCTGAAAAAACCAGCGTTTTGCTGTTTTTTTCCTTTTCGGTATAGATATGTAAGCAAACTATCTATTTCAAGCATGAATTTTATCAAGAATAAACTGAGAAGTCGTCTTATTGATGAGAACCTGGAATCGTGCCTAAAATTAAAAACAACAACATTCAAACCTGACGTACTCAAATTTTCCAAGGAGATGCAAGGACATTGTTCGCATTATGTGTTTGTCAGTCATTGTTTTGATTTAAATTTATGGATACCTTACTTTCATACGATTTTTTAACAATAATTAAAATCATTATAAACTATGAAATCAAGTTTTATACAGCGCACCCGTAATTTAATAAAGATCTAAAATAATAATAAAGGTTTACTAAATTAATATACAGATTTGGCTCTCAAAAATTTTTTTAATCGTTTAATGTACATATTTGTCTCTTTGGTGAAAAAGTTTGCCGACCACTGCTCTAGACACATATGTTAAAAATTGTTGAGGATGTATGAAATAATCGTCTGTTTGTATTTGTATTTCGAGTAGTTGAACATATCTACTATGTCTGAAAATGCATTACCTTCTGCGTGAAGTCTAGGTATAAGAGAATTTTCGAATGAATCAGTCCTGAAATTATTGTTACAGAGTTGAGGAACCCACTACTCTGCCACATAGTACGTCGTCACCTTCAAAAAACCCGTAACGGCAACAATCTTACCGTCTGGTTAAGAAGCTTAAAATAGTTCGTCTTAATCTAAAAGGTTTTATCTTTCTTTGAGTCCTTTCGGTAAAAAACACCTAAAGGCCCAGTCAACCGGAATTTATGAGTCTTCATTGTTGCCTGAAAGAAAAATGCATTAAGTTTTTTTTGATAATTTGTTTTTTTTTTTTAATTCAAATTCTGAGCCCTTTTTCTTTAAGGGAGGCTTTGTTGGCGACCCTCTTGTCGTTGCAATTTTTCAAAACTTTTTATAATCGCAAAATAATGTGAGAGAATCAACGAAACTTTGCACCTGCTTGAGTAATAATGCGTTTTGAAAGACGTCGCAAATATTACGAAAAAATATTTTAAAAAATTGTACACTGATGGTAATCTTTTTAGTTTATTCAAATCTTTATCTACATATTTTAACAATATCAAATTAGTAACATGTGATTATTCAATTCTGATAGAGATATCTGTCCGTGTTTTTAATCTCATTTACAATTTGTTTTCAAGGATCTTTGTACACTTTTTACATAAGGTATTTATTTTAATGATGTTCCACCAAAAAACTACTGATAATAACCCTTAAACCCTACCTATCCCGTGAGAAGAATTATTTCTATCTGGAGTCCAACGGACCTCAAAAATTAAGTGCTTATATTTTGAATTTAAAAAGACTTCGAATTTTCCAAATATTTTATTATGAATAAATTTGAGTAATAGACGAAGTAATTTATAAAAAAACTATCGTCCAATTTTAGAATTATCCCCACAAATCTAATTTCGACAATAGGTGCAGACCCTCGTTTTCGGTCTTTACCACGAGGACAGATAGTATTTTTACTGTAATATACCTTTTATTCATTATTGAGATGAGAGACATCATCAACCAATGGTAGCATCTTTTCAAGAATATCTCCAATGGACGATTGGATTTCAGGGATCAATTTTGGATTTGTTAATGGTTTTGTAAATGGTTGCTCCATGAAAGGTTTGATGGTAGTCGGCGAAAAAATTCTTCAAAAACCAGCATCGTTTTCGGCATGAATTTATTGTCGGCCGTACGACACAAGCGCTGAAACGCGATCGAAGGTTGTGTTCCGTGCGGCATCCAAAAAACCACAAAAACAGGAAATTCAAAATTGAGAATATATTCACAAAATATCATGTCGATTTGACCCAGTGTAGATTTTAAAGGTTAAAAATTGAATTATCTTCGACATATAAATTTTAAAAAAAAAATCTATAAATGTTTTACTGTCTTATTTTAGACATACGTAGTGAATGGCTATAAGGATTATGATGTCTTTGAGTTGTACGGTATTCACATTTTCACTTCTTTGTAATGACTGTTAGATTCCTACTGTGTTAGGATGGAGGGGAAAAGCCCCAAGTTGGGTGTACAGTGTTAGGATGAGGGGCGACAGTGTTAGGATGGGGTGGAAAAGAGGGAAAAGAGGGACTCGACGACATCCACGTTGGTCACCAGAGTTAGGATTGTGGCGTCAGTGTGAGGATTGTAAGGAAAGGGGGGAGAAGAGGGTTGGTGAAAAGAAGGCAGTGCAAGCTCACCCTGAGACAAGATTCAGGACTGGACCCTGACTCCAATGCGGCATAGCTCAGTTGGTAAAACATAGCGTCTCTCATCTCAAAGTTAATGGGTCGGCCGCAGGCTTAGAATCGAAGTGAGTATCTAGCTACTTAATTGAAGAGAATTGTGTGCTTTCAACTCAGGATTTATTTATAACAAAACATGGACAGGTGAGTTATATATGGGTTTCAACACAAAGGGTGGTACCAAATTTGTTCTTGGCAATCTCTCTCTCTCTAAAAGTTCTCCAACCGGGCATGTTATTGGAAAAGGCACAATTATTCAGCACATAATAAGAAGGGATGTTTTAGTAGCGGCTTACATGAGTAGCTGGCAATCGGGTGACACCAATGGCAGGCCGGAGTCTATGCGACCAGCATCCACGGTTCACAGGTAGATTATACATTCCCATGCTGATTTCAACAATTATCCCTATAATTGTTAAAACAGAGGTAATTCCACGTCTGGTTTAGGAAATCCAATAGCGTGCGTTCGGTGGCCAAGGCACCAGAACGTGCTTGACAACTCCGTGTCTAGATTAAGAAATGATGCAATAGTAAGTGGCTACGTGCTCGAGGCACACACGCAGCTAATAGTTACTTCTGTGTCTGCAATCGGGAAGCACAATGAGAATGTCGTTCCGCTCGCTTCGCGAGTCCACGAAATTAAGTGCGTGCGCTTGTCTCATTGGTTGAAAAACAATGATGGCCGGCGGAAACCTACCGGATTGGTTTATAATGGTCATGTGATTGTGAGACTTACTGTTATTGATTGAAAATGGTCATATGATTGCGAGACGTGCTGTTATTGGTTGAAACGTAACGTTTTGTAATCGAGTGGCTAGAAGTAAACCAGAAGCAAGAAGTATTATTCCTTCAACGACTAGAATTTCCTATTCGTTACGTAACAACTGGTAGAATTATCTTCCGACTCCAAGATGGCATCTTCTTTACACTTTTCTTTAAATGGGAAAGGTTGGTAAAATAAATTCTTGATTCTTTAATGAAAGTATTCCCAAAGCAATATAATCACAACGACGAAAAGAGTAAATCACTTACCTTGAAATACTATTTACTTTTTACGCGTCAGTAGATTTGGTGTGATACACCCCATACAAACACGTCAGCCTACAACGAGCGTTTGCGGAGAACTGAAGTACTCGTACATGCATCAACGTTAAAAATAAACTTTCGTAAAAGCATTTGGAATATCAGATAACCCCATCAAACCACGAGTATTTTATATCTGTGGTAAAATTTTTACAATGAATACCAAAATTCTGATGATTAATTTTCCAAAAATTGTTTTTAATATCATTGTTTATTTTGATGTTTTTTACTAACAATATATACATTTATTTTATATGACTTACTAAATAAGAGTTGCTTTTGTTAATTGGTGCCGGCCAAAGCGCACAGTATAAGGCAGGTAGTTGGTAAATTGACATTATTTGACTATTCAAACACAACGGCCCTCGCTCGTTGGCAAATCAAATAATGTGTCCAGTTAACACGGCGTAAATTAATTACTTCGGGTAAGTAATTAACCAAAGATACATACACTTAAGCATTACTGAAAACCACGTAGGTACATAATATATTCAATCACAGGTTTTTATAAATGAAAGACACATCGCAAGAGTTTCCGTGACTCGGATGATATGATGACCTGAACAAATAAAGTTTATCTCTTTAAAAAATCCATATCGTAAATAAAGTATTCAGTTATATTCAGTATAGTTAACATTTCACGACAAGAATTGCTTGGCATTTCTTCTGGCAGTAAATAACGAGACCCGCTGGACAGGCAGGGGGCTCTTAGGGGAAGGACTGCCGGAGTGCCAGTACCAGTACCAGGAGCACATAACGAGCCGAGGGGAATAATATCCGAGCCCTCTCAGGCTAGCAATCTGTCCGGGATGGGATGATAGCGTGTACTTTTTATTCTTCTGCGCTCCCGGTATGCTGTGAATGGATATTTGGGGAAGAATGCATATTTTTGAAGAGTTTGCAATCCGTAAATAGGATGAAAGAAGATCTTATTTTATTGTATTTCCATTCAAGTTTATATATAGCATAAGGGATATTGGAAAATACGTTCCGCTATTTTTAGTCAATTAGCTTTTATTACATAGCGGTAAGCTTAGAGTTCTGTTATTGTTTCAATAATGACAAAGTAGGTGCGAAAACGTGGATTATTAAATGACTAAATAAAAATAGCAAATTGATACATTTCTCTAGCCGATCGACTAATGCTTTAAATTTCCTTTCAATCCCCACATACTGCAGAATTTAACAGATGGCACGCGTTGATTTCATGGTTTTACAAGTGTGACGTATAATATTTATTTGTATTCGGGTTAAATTCACCCTGAAAAGGGCGAGAAAATAGCCGCCCTTTGAATGCGAGTCGTCATTTTTTCGCTTCGAAAACCCATTCCGTACCATCAATTTCGATAGGGTCGTACATATTTTTATCAGGGACCCATATAGGTGCAGGAGATGTGGAATACTCGGGTCATTATATGGGGGGAACCTTTTATGGAAAACTGTGAAAACCTACGACACGGTTCAACACCCTTGACACTTGTACGTCTTTATGTGAACGGGAGGAAATACACGGGTGAGCTCGTCTATTATGTATCGACACTCGAAGCTTAGACGAAGTTATTGTGAACTGCTCGACCGCCAGAATGGGATCCAAATCCACGTGTTAACGATCATCGTTTGCGGGGATTTCAAAAAAGAAATGGGAAAATCAATGGCAGATATTTCAGGATATCTGAAGTACCTCTTTGTATTTACCGCACATATATTCCTAAAAAGCGTTTATTCTGTGGCTTGCCATACTTACCATACATTATAAATACATACATTTGTTTTAAACCGCTTCAATTTAATATAACGATTAAACATCAATCATTTTTCCAATTATCTCATTTCAACTGATCTTGTTTTAAATGAAGATACAGGGGTTCAAATTCTTCACCGTTATAATCATAAAGGCGTATTTAGAAGCACTTGAAATTAAAAAATCCCTACATATTAATTCCAGTATATTGAATAACCGAGTAAATTTATCTAATAGTCCCATTATAGACATTTTTCCAGTGAACCTCTCGGTTCCTCCTGAAAACCCGTTATTTATTTATTTATTTTACTACCCCTTCCCCTTTGGTTGCCTCTAGCTCCGATATATTTATATATGTCTGCCAAAATTTTGTATCTCATGTTAGTTGTCCTGACGGAAGAAGGCTACTTCCGAAACCGGTCTCAAACAAATGCATGTGTTTATATCATACGAAAAGAGATTACATCGATGTTTATAAGTTGGTAGGTATAAGATCGATATTTGTAACTTGGTAGGTATAAGTGGATTGCTGTGTGGTAGTAGTTAATACAGTATTTAGGCCAGGATATAAATTTAAATCATCTCACGTATGAAGCGGAGCACCTCCGGAGCAATCTCTGACCCTCGAAAGTCGCTCGTAAAACGCTTGATATGTGAAATTGATCCAAGACGCTGGTCATTTATTTATATATCGGACTAAGCCCAGAAGAAGGGATGGGGGGTATTCGGAATAGTGTGGAAGCTCTAGTAAGCCCCTCGCAGAATGCAATTTTTACGCCTATCAATATTGCAAAGGGGCGCCCTTTGGGTTGCGACTGAGAACCGAAGCGAGTATCCTCCGAGTGATGGGTTTCCTTAATCCCATCCGCGGGTGTGGATAGACAAATCGATTACATATTCTGCTTTGTTGAACCAGCAACTTTAACAGCTGAGAAAATAGCGTTTATTTTTTTTGTTAGGAAAAAATCTCCCCTTGCAATTGGAACTCGATTTTCAAACGTATTGTACAATTCTATTACGGATATAAGGAAACCATTTTAAGAGTGCATGTTTGAATGTATTTGTGCAAGCCGATAGTGGTTCGAATTGGTTCGACATAGTTTGGAACATTCGCTCGCAGTCCCCTCTAATACCACAGTAGTCCTACGATACAGTAAATCACTGCACGAGGATCTCTTAAATGATTCAACTGTAACTGCTACCACTCCGAGTTTCAACTCGTCTTTTCTAACTGTATTTCATTATCGAACAATTGAAAAAAATGTGGTTTGTTGTCTCATATTGTAACCAGTGACGGATATTTCAAAATTCATTTTGGAAAGCAGTTGTTTTAAAATCCAGAGAGAGGAAGCTGAATTAACTTCGTCACAATAAAATTCACAAATCGAGCGTTAATGTTGCTACACCATATGCATTTACCTCGTCAAAATATTCTCGAATAGATTCTTAAATAAAAGCATAAAAACCGTTTTAATCATGTTTTTATTGATTGTGGACGCAATCTGGATCTTCGTGCCGACTATTTTCACTCATAAATAAGTATTTTTTTACTTAGGGTAAACATTTTGTAACAATATGAAATATATGCACAGAAATACAATTAATACAGACGGCTGTTATCAGTCTTCGATGACAAAACTTGTTTTTCTTCTTCGAAAAGTATTTTATATTGAATTCAACGCGATGTACCCTGTAAGTGGCGAGTAGTGGAAAACGCCCGTAAAATGGTTCCATCAGATAGATCGATGGCAGAATGTACGGGGCAGAAGGTTAAATGAAAACAGGCTCGGTGACAAACGACGCCCCTTCGAAGCGTCGCGACGCCCTGAAAAATGTCAGCGACGTCGGTTCCAAAATGCGAGAAGTTCCGTCATTCACCGACCACCGTAGGGTTTGTTTCATCAATGATGAAAAATGTTTGAAAGCGCTACACGTGTCATGGATGAATTGAAATCATCTGTTCTTTTTTTAACATTCGATATTTGTACGTTATTTAATCCCGTTGTAAGGTAAAGATTCCATTAGTTTTATAGTTTTATGGAATGTTTTTATTTATTTATTTTATGGCTTTCACCCATTTAGGGGGATCTTGGCCATGTTAAATCAGTTTTACTTCAATAATACAGATTGTTCTTAAAATAAGTTACTTTTAAACAGGATATAATATTTCTTCAAATAAAATTGAAGCAAATAAGTTACAGTGTAAATTTATGGGTTTACTTAAATTTTGATGCCATTTTATAAATGTATTTGTTAATAAATTGTTAATTTGGGGGAAGTTGAGACTTAAAATGTAGGGAATACCGGTAGGGAGTTCAATTTTAAGTTCTACCAATTCATGCATAAAGTTTGGAAATTGGTCATTGATAGATCACGCAAAGAAATTATGGTCCAGAGTATCCTCTGCCCACAGCCACAGTGAGGCGAGCCATAAACCTATAACTCTATGGAAAGTTATAGATTTATGGTTTTTCGTTATTTTAAAGGCATTCTTTTTCATATTTCATATCCCGGCTTGTCATAATTTTAATATAAACAAATTTTTCTATTAATATTGTAGTATTATTTTTCTTAATAAAAAAAAGCTTTTTAGACGTATATAAATATTTTAATGGCCTTCAATATTTTGACAATCAATGAAAGAGTTAGATATTTTGAATGGTAAATACTTGGAATACACAAAGTACTCTATCCTATTTAAGATAGAAATTTAATTAAAGTGACACGTATCTGGATTACTTTGCAGAAACCTTTGTTCCCTGGAGTATTTTGTTTGAGCGATTCACTTAAACACTTTGTGTATTATTTGGCAGTAGGATTGAGTAGGTGATCGACATTCAATGTGTTGAGGGAAAGGTAGTTTACCATATGACGAATTTTGCAAGTCGATAGCACAAACAAGTGCGAGTATGAGTATAATTCAAAGAAAACGTCTAGCGCCTTTGTTGTATAGTCTTTGAGTTTAAACCCGCCGCATTATTTCGTGTTTACTAAAAGTGGCAAGCACCTGACCGAACCAGTTTATACGTATATGTGTAATTATAAATATTATGTATGAGGTTTGATGGATCCCACTCTTATCGATTGGGGAAGCCTTACTCATAGTACAAAAAGAAACATTCTTAGCGAAAGATTTCGTCTTATAATTTCCCGATTGTTTAAGGCGATGCAATGCGAAGTAATGTAAAATCATGTGTTTTTTTTTGAAAATTTAATGGCCTAAAAACACTATAGATTATTTAATTAAATACTACAAGTAGAACATACGTGGGCCTTTTCTTTAACTGGACTTTTTTTTTATACGACAAAAAAAAAATTTCAGACGTGCAAAAAAAAAATATAGTGCCAACTCTCCTAATTACAAAAATATAGTGCCAACTCTCCTAATCACAAAAATATAGTGCTAACTCTCCTAATTACAAAAATATACTGCCAACTCTCCTAATTACAAAAATATAGTGCCAACTCTCCTAATCACAAAAATATAGTGCTAACTCTCCTAATTACAAAAAATATACTGCCAACTCTCCTAATTACAAAAATATAGTGCCAACTCTCCTAATCACAAAAATATAGTGCTAACTCTCCTAATTACAAAAATATAGTGCCAACTCTCCTAATCACAAAAATATAGTGCTAACTCTCCTAATTACAAAAATATACTGCCAACTCTCCTAATTACAAAAATATAGTGCCAACTCTCCTACTCACAAAAATATAGTGCCAACTCTCCTACTCACAAAAATATAGTGCCAAGTCTCCTACTTACAAAAATATAGTGCCAACTCTCCTACTTACAAAATATTTGTGCCAATTCTCCTACTTACAAAAATATAGTGCCAACTCTTCTACTTACAAAAATATAGTGCCAACTCTCCTACTTACAAAAATATAGTGCCAAGTCTCCTACTTACTAACCCCTTTTCGGATATTGTCACATGTTCATCGTGGCAAATTAAGTTTTTTAAAATACCTATGACAGAAAAACATTTTTGTTTTTATGCCTAAACTTTGCAAATAAAAATAAAACATTCGTTTTGGTGATTTTTTTTGTGTAAATCGTGACCTGCGTCCGGTATTCAGTGGGAATTTCAACCTTTTTGCGCAACTGCATGAGGAGTGCGTGATTTCTTTCGATTCTTACGAAGTGGATCCCCTTGAGTTCTACGAAGAGTAAAATGGATCTACTTAATAATAATGATATTTATTTATTTGAAACACACATTATTTAACAACATTTAAGAAAGCTTTGACTGCCCAATTAGGAAAAAATCCCATTTACGGACAGTCAAATTGACAAGATTATTTCATATTAAGTGCCATTATACAAAAATAGAAGAGAAAAATTTAGTACTGATATAGTATGGTATATATAATACATCTAGAAAAATGTATAATAACTAAGTATAAAGAGATTATGTAGGTGTTTTTAATAGATGCTGGTTGGTGTTATGAGGAAAAAAGGCGTTAAAAATTGAGTACTAAAAAAAAGATAATATTTTGGAGTAATATTGATAAGATTGAGTTACGTATCAAAAAGCTTTATGAGCCGACGACGAATCGCACGGATGCAGCCCGAAGAGGATGCAGCAAATAGTCAAAAACATATTAAATATATTTTATTTAGTAAGTAAAATAACATTAGAAAATTGTTGATAACCAAATGTTTGTCCTTTTTCCTTTCCTTGGTTAAGGTTTTTAATCCAGTTAAGGTCTTTTTCCAAAGAGCACACATAATGTAACATGAATTCAGTCAAGTAAATTAAACCATGAGATCGTAATAGTAATAAGGCCGAAGCGCCGCAGTACTAGTTAGATTGAAAAGGTAAAGGGTATTATACGAGTACAATTCCTAGATAATAGATAAAGGATTATAAAAGAATTCATTACGAAATTTAAAAAATTTGATATCCGTTTTTTTTAGTTCGGTCTAGGGTATTGGTAGGGTTTGGTCTTTAAAAGTGTACATATATATCTATTAATCAGTATACGTTCACTTTCGATCCTTCCTAAAAGGAGAAGCCAAACATTGATCAGTTTACGCAGTTCGTTTGTACTTTTCATTTTCCATATATTTGGGTATGATGTTGAAAGATTTTGATAAAAAGTACAAAAATTGTCTTTGAGCAAGGGATGTCATGGTTTTTATTGAAACCATTGGATTACTCCTTGAGTGTGGTGTCGTGATAGTGGTCGATAGATGGGTAGTGGTGACGTTGTTTATATGCGTGCAATACAATTTTCCCGTACAGTTGTCTGACATCAAGAACTTACATTTCTTTGCATAATTCATCACCTGAAGGGTTTTTAAGGATGACTCTTAATAGTGATTTCTGTGCTTTTGCCAGGGGGTCCAAAATTTTTATGTACTACCTCCCCATTCTAAGGATGCATTTTCAAGTAAAGAATTACACAAGGCATAATATATTCATTTTAAATCTTTTAGAGATAAATTTCTAATAGTCATGAAAAGGAGAGTAAGTTTTCTGACTTTGGGACAGTTGAGTTAATGTGATGGCATATATAACAATGCCTACTGAATTATGTTTAAAACTAGGATGTGAGCATATGGCGCCTGTGGCATATTGGGTAGTGGTATATCGGGTGGTTTGATTTGCGCACAGACCGAACAAAAATAATCTTTGAACTAGGGCTAAGACAAACGAGCACTGTGGTTAGCGGGTATACTTAGATAAATTCCGTAACAAAACAGGCCGCTCCAACTGATCCTGAATATTCGGGATTCTATATAATCGGGTTTCTTCTATGACCTCATATAATTGAGTAACCTGCTACAAGCTTAACCTGCACATCTCAAAATGTATCTTCGTCATCATTCGAATCCTCAACGATTGAAAAAAGTCTTCTCAGTCTATTTTTATACATCATTCTTGATTTTTTCAATAAAAATACTGTGTTACATTGTTACAGTGGACACATATTATTAGAGTTCGATCTCGATTTTTGCATGTTTATACCACCATGCTAAAATAATTTACTAATGTAATGAATACTACGTTCGGGTATCGTGCTTTCGGAGTGTCAGGACCTAAGACCTGGAATGAACTTCCGCATGCCTTGAGAATAATTACAGACTAGACAGAATTCTGAACTAAACTTAATACTCATATTCTCAGACAATTATTACATAAATTGAAGGAATGCACACGTGAATTACTTATCTAGGCTAGCCGGTTATTGCTCACCTAAAGTTAATTATATGAAAAGTAAATATAAAATTCACGCATCGGTGTGCAAATGCGTCCACAGCCCGCAACACTGTAAATAACTAAAAATGAAAAAAATTGTAAAAATTGATAATATCTATCGAGCGCTTAAGCTTTTTAAGGGCATTTTATAAGTGTTCTCCATTACTAAATATGATATATATTTGAAATAAATACGAATTCTTCTTGTACTACCAATCTGCTAATAAATGTAAAATCGATAAAAGAGGAGGATAAAATTTCAACTGTAAAAATATCATTTCTATGTTTAAATTTCCTTATAAAACTGTGTTCATCTGAAGCGACCTGCAAAAGTAAATATGTTTTTCTATATCTGTTTGTACATAACTAGATAAAGAATAGGAAGTAATATTTGTACAGGGCCCTAAGGATGATTTTTCACAAAAACGGGGATATACAATTCATCCAATTAATATTATTATTATCAAATAAAATCAGCATGATGGAATTCCTGTCCAGTCCCTGCCTGCCTTTCTATCAATCTAACTGTTTATCTAGCAAATGGAGTCCCCTTAGTGGAAAAAAATGTATTGTAGGTTTTTAACAAAATGGGGATAGCATCCATAGAGCCATCGCAACAAATTGCATACCATTCCAAACGTCACGTCAGTCGGCTACAGAAAATGGTGACTTACAACCCCCACCGAGTTACCCCGGTTCACCCCTGTACGCCTGTAGGGGGGTGTGACAGGTTTTGCACACGAAGTTATTGTAATTTTATTCCTTAAAAATAATTTTGTTAACAATTGCACTTTGCGCTCCCACAAATACACTAACATTTATCCAACATGTGATATTTTGATTCATGTTTCATGTTTGGTAGTACCTACATCTATTTATTTATTTATTCTTAAATTTAAAAAAACAAAAACTTTAGCCAGTCATCTCACTAAGACAGTCCTGTATTGAGATGAGGAGCAACACAATTTTAGTGAAACGATATATCATATATATTTTTTAAATAATACCAAAGTTATTCAGACTATAAACAATAATAAAATCTACAGTAAATCTTTAAGTTGGGCTGTACATTTATAGATTAGAACAACAATAATTTCGTTGTAACCCAAATAATTATCATAAATTATCTATGTTCCAATAAGCCACAATCATAGGGTCACCAAATTTTTATTAACTAGAAGTAGTGAGTAAATGACATAAATAATAATCAGTAAATAATAATAAGAATATAATAATACACATAAAATATTAAGTAAATATGAATAAGTAAATAGTAATAAGTACATTATAATAAAAATAGGTAAATAATAAGTAAATAAACTTATGTAAATAGTAATAAGTAAATAATAATAGGTAGAAATATTTGATTTGAAGAAATAACATGCTTACTATAATAAACAAACTAAAATTCTATTAAGATTTCCTTTTAGTGTGTTAAACCATCACTAAACATAGTTGTTCAGATATCTACATACTAGATTATATTACAATTTATGCTTTCCATTTGTAAAACAAATATATATAATTTCTTCAAAATATTGGTATTCACTTTGTAGCGTTATTATTAATAAATTAATTAAAAATACATTGTAAACTTCACTTTTTAATATTTAAATATCAACATGTTTCGAAAGATAAGTTTTACTCCTTCCTATCCTCCAAAGACCCTCCACATAGCATCCCCAAAGATGACATATATTTTGAGGGAAAGTATTTCCCTCAGGGCCTCCTGTGCGGAGTAATTGTAATCTCCCTAGCCGGTTACTTCTTATATAATTTAAATCTCAAAAAAGGTGGAGAATTATTAATCATACGTGAAATATTCGAACCAATAGGCAGTGCACGAGACCATTAATATTCTAAAACACCAAAGGAAGTAATGGTGTACATCACAATTATTAGATTGCCAAATCAAAAAATAAATAAACACACATAATTTGCAACGGTCTTCTCAATTTCTCTTGTCTTATACATTTTGAATAAAATTAGGAAAGAGCCGATTTAGTCGAGAGTAGACGAACGGTGAAAAATGACAAGAATGTATGACGTGCAGGTGAATAGAACATCAGAGACGCCACAGAAAGATATGGCAGCATCAATAAAATCAATCTTGTATACGATCATTGCAATAGCCAAATCGCTTCAGATTCAAACAAGTTGCACGATGGCTAGCTTAGCTGCAATTTGTTTCCGCGTTATAAACATATAATAAAATGAAAGTTCATTTAAATGTAAAACAAAACTGATCGGATTACTATGTGTTTCTAATAACCACCCTTTAGATTTAGCAACACTAATGCCATCTAACGGCCATCGAAACACAATTTCAGCCCTCCCCCCCGGTTAAGCTTCCCGAAGTTGCCGCTTGGGGAATCGGCAGTCAACAACGAAAGTCTGTCACAAAAACGCCCATGTCAATTTCGTAGTTTGCTTTTGACATATCAATATGAAACCATTATTCCAAGTTATTTTTTATGCGGATATCTTTCGGTAGCAAATTTATCTGTGATTTAATATTAAAAAAAATTCTACAAATGGTATTTTCGGAATTGAATCAGATTGAATAAATTGATATGGGAATCATACGAAAATAAAATATGTAGGTTGGAATCTACATTACATAAAGAAACTTTCGAAATAATGTAAATAATTATTTAGTGATTAGAATGATTAATAAATGTTATTTTTTAATTTTTAAACTTAGAATCTGTAAGAAAGCGTTCAAATTTTAGTAAATTGTTTTGTTCACTATTCTCAGTTCCCAAATATTAAGGTGGGACTATTTTGATAAAACGTCGATATTTAAAAAATTCTGCATAATTTAACCTGACCATCAAAAAATGTCCTGTAGCAAAAGATAATGGAAAGAAAATATGAATTATACCCCCTTCCATCAATCAGGCTCCAGTTTTATCGGGACAATGGCGGGAGATTGTATGTGGAAACTAATTTCCTTTGTTATATTAAAAGGATGATTTTTACGTCGCCAGTTTTTTTTTAAGTCAATAAATGTGATATTCCATATTCGTTCAAATATAATTGGTTTTGATATTTATAATTTCTTTTTACTTTCTTTTCTATTCACTTTGTGGCGTCATTATTAATAAATTAATTAAAAAATTACTTTGTATTCACCATTTCATTAATATACACAGCTATCAACATGTTTCGAAAGCGATGCTTTCTTCATCAGGAATATATAGAATATATATGTAGTATACTATATATGTCTTATGAAGAAAGCATCGCATTCAAAAGTTGTTGATATCTGTGTATATTAATAATGTGGTGAATATAAGGTTTTTAATTAATTTGTTTAAATAAATACATTCATGAACATATCTATCCATAATAAGGCAAATAATATATATTTAGATAATTCCAGTAACTCCTGACTCTCCTGCTCCCCCAGTCAGTCGAGACTCCTGTGCGGTATTCACATTTAAATAAAAATAATGTTTAATGTACATGTTTGATTATTACGAATTACACTCTGTGTAAATGTGTACTACGAGTAGAAGATCGATACAGCCGGCCGATAATAATACAAAGTATTCCGCAATAATGATAATGACAGAAATGTATGGACAAATGATCTCTTATCCGCTTCATTATTAGATAAAGGTTTCATAATGTCGGAGGTGGCATGATGTATTAGTATATCCTCACCAGAAATTAACCCTTATGGGAGACAATAACGAAGTAAAAGCATGATTGCATGTATTAGAAAAATTACCAATAGTTTGTATGTAGTGAACAGTATTAACGGTTTTCGGAAAAAAACCCTTTGTTTTTGTTTTAAGCCTCACAATAGGAAAGTTGCGAGATGTCGGAAATGGTTAGCGCATCCCGTCCGGCAAACGGAAGATTCCGAGTTCACTTCTCGGTCGCACTCCAATCTTTTTTCTTTTTTATGTCTTTTTCTAATTAATATTGTTCCATTAATTAATATCATAATGGAGAATTGAGCTCAATTGAAAAACTGTTGTATTTACCGAACACATATCTGTAGCCATTTTCTTCGGGCAACAGTCAAAAGAGGAAATATAATCGAGAAAAAATCGTGCTGAAATTTTTGCTCATCACAAGGCGAGTTATTTATAGTTGATGGATCATAAAAATGCTCCGTTGTACGCCGGTTTTAGTGGAATTCCTAACTTACTGTTGAATTTTAGAATCATATTTTATTTTACCATTTAGAATCATATTAGGATATTTATAAATGACAATAGCATTTATAATTTCAATTTTTGAATTATCATGAACCGATTACTGTACTGTGTAAGTAATACTAAACACGAGCCCCTCGTGGGCTGGGGCGGCCGATGGGCGATGGGCGGGTATTGATCCCGGTCCCGTCGGAACAAATTAGGGCGGCCCGCCGTACCCCGAGCGTAAATGTTTACTTTTCATTAAATTATGACATCACAGAACACAACAGTGCCGCAACCAACTATCCCGCAAGCCCCTCGCGCCCCTCCTCATTAATTGATAATATCAAAGGAAATTATTAAGTTTGGTGCTTATGTCATTCCTCATGTGTGTGTTTCGTAGTAACCTACTTTTAATTTGCATTGTTATGGCAAAAAATACACTAATTCAAATCAATGGGTTCAAATTTATTTTTATTTTCGTTTTTAATCCAGCAGGGCTGGGTGGGTACGGCTAACCCGATCTGAATACTATATGACAAACAATTTATAACAAGAAAAATTAATATTAATAAATGGGTTAAAAAAAGTTTTAAAAATTAGAAAATATGTAAGAAAATAAAATAAAGATGATAGTGAAAAGAGATCAAAATTAATTCAAAATAAATAAAACGAAAAACACAATAGTTACGATACGATACAATATGATTGTACAACCCCATCTAGGAGCACTTTTGTCCCGGTGAGACCGGTGTACCACGGGGCACTGATTTGTTAGAACTTGGAACACGTGCTCTGCGGATGGGAAGGAGGTTGGAGTTTAACTGAATAGTATATATTGCAAGCTTATAAGCCAATGTATGGAAAACATAATGGTTCATAATAAAATAAATTTCAATAAGAAAACGTCTTTCAGAGTGGTATCCATCGCTCGTGGAGTGGTAGCCGCATCATCTGCATCCATCGCTCATGGAGTGGTAGCCGCATCATCTGCATCCATCGCTCATGGAGTGGTAGCCACATCATCTGCATCCATCGCTCATGGAGTGGTAGCCGCATCATCCGCATCCATCACTCATGGAGTGGTAGCCGCATCGTCTGCATCCATCGCTCATGGAGTGGTAGCCGCATCATCTGCATCCATCGCTCATGGAGTGGAGAGTTGAGCCACCCGGATGCAGCCACGACAATGACGTTAGTTGACTGCGGTGTTAAATTATAATCATGTGAAACCAGTTTCACCTATACCAGTATATGTATCAGTATAATATTTTTATTGGTGACTGACTGACAGTAGCTTGATCAATCTATACGTGAGGGAAAATCTCACTCAAAACAAGCCACGTTCAGATCGGCCAATACTGATGCTTAATAAATAATCTATTTATTAAATTATACCATAAATTAAATTAAAAGAACAGCTCCTAGAGAAAGACACACAATGTTAATCAAGATCGGCATTTCAAACGTTCGATTATACGTTTTCTTAACGGTAACTCGTTCTTTTCGAAGTGTTTTAATAATTTGAAGTACCTACCTCAACTTACTTGAATTTAAGTATCGGTACTAACAGGTATGTACGCTTCAGGTTAATGACGTATTTAACATTGATGAAGTATTATAACTGAAGACAAATTACTTAAGCGTGGAAACTATTGTGAACAAGGAATTAGGGGCGGTAGTGCTTAGAAAGGAGAGTAGGTGTTTGGCGGGGAGGGGGGCTAGTCAGCTGGGACATTGGTGTAAAAGCGAGAACAACTGGGATCAGCTGACGACGCTTTAAGATTGAATATTTGAACTATAGGGTTGTTTTTTTGTTATTGAGTCAGCTATAAAACTACAGGAACTACAAAATGCCATTACTATGGCAACACAGAGCTACTCAGTTTGTATTTGAAATATGTTCTTCACATTTTAATGTTTTCACGTACTCGAATTTGACAGTTTGTCTTGAAAAAACTAAGTAAAAATATGTACTTTACTATTACAATAATTTTTTTATGAGCCATTTTGGTGATGCCATTTAAAAATATGATAGCAGCGCCTTCTTTTTTGTCTACTATTTAATAAATTTCAAACTATATGCGTAATTTTTAAATCTATTTATAGATTTTTATTAACACATGCCCGTATTGTGGCGTTGTAGTAGCTAGTTAAAGTAACACTTATTGTTTTATGTGTATTTGGTAATTTGAGGTCTAAAAAAAAAAAAAAATCAATTAAATTTAAAATAGTTCCACTTCAAGTAGCCTTAAAAAACCTTGTGTATTTTTTACATGATTAAAAAATCGCTTTCGAAACACGTTGATATGAATGTTTTAATAAAGTGGTAATTACACAGTAATTTTTAATTCGTTATATATTTTTTTATGTTTTAGTCTAAATATATTTAATCCAGGTACTTGTTTTTCACTGTGTACTTAAAAATAAAAATAAATAATAGTAGTGCAGTTTGTCTCTAAAGAAAAGTGGTGGGAGTAATATATCGATTTCGGCTATTTAATTGCTATACTAGTATTTCCACCTGGCTTCTGGGGTGAAGAGAGGGGTAGAAGTCTCTCTCCTTCCACCCAGAAGAATTTTCTGGATTCAAAACAGCACATCGGGATTCGTTGTAAGAGGAGATATGTATTTATTTTTAATTTAACTCTCGCTGAAGGTTGAAGGAGTTTTTATACTCTCTCAGGAAAACGTTCATACTTTTTTGAGTACCCAGCGAGAATAAAGCTCGGATGACTAAGTGCTGGTATAAAAAAACTTTCAAATACACATCCACGGATCCTAAGATCACTAGACTAGTGTGTGTTAAAGTTTTGGATTAGTATGTTGTGGTTTTACAAAATCTTAAATGAACTTTCTCTGCTTACGGTGTTATGAAATACTATTATATTATAAACCATATAAAATGTACAGTTTCGCAATATTTGAAAATCTTTATGATTATTGCTGTATGGAACATACAAATACTGTATTTCGGAGGGAACACCGGTACACATCAACACCTTAATCTATCAGCAGGAGTTTTGTAGAGGTGTAGAATATAGGTAAAAAAAAAGCCGAATATATTTTTCACAATGATCGTTTATCAAAATTTCTACACTACTTATAAGATTTTTCTCAACGAGACAATTAACGTATTTTTTGTTTTATTTTATTTTATTTATTTAGATTTTACAAAGAAAAAAATACAAATCATAAGGTCCCGATAAATTACTTTTTTTAAGTTTGTCTAACGGGAGCTTGTTATTCAAACTTAAAATTTTACAGATAAGGTTACAAAAAAAATATATATATACATATATGTCTATAAAAATAAAAATAAAAAACATAAACGTTTCTCTAGAATCTTACTCAAAAATATGTAACAAAAAAAATTAAAATGAAAACATTAATCACAGCGCCCTTGAGGTGATTTTTCACAAAAACGGCTCTATAAAAATCATCCTATTATTATTATTATTAACAACAACAATAAATCGTTCATTAAATAATATTTCCTCATTATCTAATACAAATAGCTTCTTTCAGATAGCCAAGTTTTCAATATATATATTTTTTTTACAGTAACTTCACACAGGACACCCCGAGGGAAATAAATTCCCCTAAGGTCTATATCATCTTTAGGGATGCTGTGTGGAGGGTCTTTTAGAGGATAGGAAGGAGTGAACTTGAGTCTTAAAGAGACCCATGTTGTAGGATAGATGAAACACAGAGACCGGAAATCATTCTACATCTGTTGAACACAAGAACGAGTCGTAAAAGCGACATTTGACATTTGTCAACCGTCTGCAAATGTTGGGTGCGCATTTGGCGTGTTTCCCGATTATGCACCGGTGCCGAAGGGATCAATGACGCTAGTTCTTCAGAGCATCTTCCATTAAAATACCGGTAGAACAAAGACAGCATTCCCACCTGACGTCTGTGCTCCAAATATTTCAGTCCGTTTGTTAAGATAAAAAATAAGTATTTAGTTTTAATCCTTTTTATTTCTGCGGGTAACATACTTATATAGCTAGGAATCATGGGATTTAAGTTCTTTGTCCATATTTGTTTGTGTGCCTAGGAACCATTAATCCTTCATTAAAATTGAGACGAGTATTGTAAGTGTGCTCTAGTCTATTTTTTTTATTTTTTTTTTTATTATTTTTTATTTTTTATTATTTTTTATTTTTTTTTAGGTTTTTTATTTATTTATTTCTTAAAGTTTAACAAAAAATTCGCAAAAAAATGTAACCTTACTGGGGTACCCCGTTCTAAGGTCACATTGTACATGGTTTTATATGTATTGTATATAGGGTTATTAATGTGATGAAATATAATTTTGTACCACAGAATTGATCTTACTGAAAGAATTTTGAGACAGATAAAAGCATGGAATATTATGGCTTTGCTCGTATAAACTTTTATGAGCTAATAATTTAACCAATGAATTTTGCACTGATTGAACACGATTGATGTTTTTTTTACAGGAAAGTCCCCATTCTGTAATTCCATACCTTATAACAAATTCCGTTAACGATAAATAAATTATTCGAAGTGTACAGATTGGAACAAAGAATTTTAATTTAAATAATCTACTAACAATTGATTTTAGTCGTACACAAATATTATTTATTTATAAATCCCACTTGATAAAACAACCAATTATGACACCTAAATAAAAACATTGACAACAGTGATTAACATCATTGAGATTGGTAGAAATACGTCAGTTATGACGTTTTTGACGCTTTAGTTGACGTCACTGGTGTATTTCCCAGACATAGTGACCTCAACAACTGCCATGGACGTCATTAAATGCGTTACCTGAATTGCAGAAATATGTCACCTTGATGCGGTGATACACTTTTTTCATTTGATTACGTAGGGGCATCTCTGCAATTCTTCTAAATGTGTATTACGATTTGGACGTCCGATACAATTACCGAAGGTTTTGCTTTACGAAAAGGTTCACCTAGTGAATTATGTCGCTTTTTTATGGTGATTCATACAGACTCATCGCAAATTTATCTTATTTATTTAGTGTAAGACGTATCTTTGGCCTATATTTTATATTGGTTTAAAAAAAACAAGATGCAAAACATAAAATAATCGTTTCAATCATAAAAAGTATATTATAATCCAGCCCAAAAGTTCATATTGTATTCGTTGGTGCGAAAAAAGGACCAAAGAATACGTTAAATTTGTTCTTGGATATATTAAAGCCCTTGTTAAAAAATAAATAGAATCGCTTGACCCAAAGCCTGAAACGGTGTAGGCATATAAAAGGTCATTGTCCCCTGGAGGGTGCATTGGGCCTGGGGCAGAACTCCGGGACCCCAAGTTTCCGAAGAATTCACATGCTTGTAATTCCTCATTTTGTTATTGCAACATGGGAGAAGTTATATTAGTTTCTTTTCCGGAAAATCTATGGATTTGTTTTAGTTCTCCGGCAATATTGTATCTTTTTATTTCTTCAAATAATAACTGTAACGACGATAAGAAATAAGGCATGCCTGATTATGGAATTCCACTAAAAAATATTTGATCCCTAAAAAAATTGTATTCGTTTCATTTTAACGGGTACTAGTTCTGAATACACAAGCTTTTTAATATGTTTATATAAAAACATATCTAACTGTAATTAAAATTATTACAATCGTTCTCAAAAACATAAGATAACCTCATCATCTAAAAGCTGAGTGGACCTACATATTACGATTGATCGAACTTGTGATGACGTCTCTATACCCACGCCACTAACTACAATAGATTTGAACAGAATATGCAATGCCATGTTACCTTCTACTACTTGAGTTACAGAATATGCAATGCCATGTTACCTTCCACTACTTGAGTTACAGAATATGCAATGCCATGTTACCTTCCACTACTCGAGTTACATAATATGCAATGCCATGTTACCTTCCACTACTTGAGTTACAGAATATGCAATGCCATGTTACCTTCCACTACTTGAGTTACAGAATATGCAATGCCATGTTACCTTCCACTACTTGAGTTACAGAATATGCAATGCCATGTTACCTTCCACTACTTGAGTTACAGAATATGCAATGCCATGTTACTTCCACTACTTGAGTTACATAATATGCAATGCCAGGTTACCTTCCACTACTTGAGTTACAAAATGGCCCGTTTGGTTGCGTTAAAACCATGTACATATATTTTTTTCTTTATAACATAATATGTATTTTTTTTGCTTTAATACTATTAAGTTACCCTCTATCTCCAACCTCGGCCGCTGGACCCCCAGCACCAATTCCCTCCATCTCCACCCAAATTCCATTTTATACCCTCCATTACCATAGTGAACGGGCTTAAATATATATTGCAAGTGCCGCTAGCACATAAAATAGAGTTTACAATTATTTGAAATAAATTAAATAAAACCCTACAGTAGCAATAGGCAACCGGGTCACTGGGTAGAGAAAATTATCTCCACATTTATGCACCTCTAACCACAGTTGACACAGGAAGAAGGAGAAATGTTCCCCGGCACCGTACAAAAAAAATTTACAGTGTGATATATATACTATTAAGTTACGTCGTGAATATTTAAAACATATTATTTTACTCGGTCTCGATTTCCCTGTTCGACACGAACAATACGTATTATATAAAAGGATATTTAAAAAATGCGTTACTGGAACTGAAGCGTTCAAGAACTTCTCCCTGTGATGTTTGGGTTCATTTTATGTCCGTCCCAGAATGGTGTGCATGCGTATTTAGGACCATAAAAGTACTACAAAAACCTTTCATAAAATTAACATTTATTTGCAATGATTTAATTCGAAACCCATTTCATGATATCCATTTTGTCTGGATCCAATTTGCATGGCCTGGACGGGTCAGTAATTATTCGGAATTAAGGATATTAATGGCCAAGTACGGGGCCACAAAGGATGGGACTACTAATGAAATTTCATACCGTTCATCCTATTTTTGGTCTGTAAGTGGCTGTGATAATGTCAACCCCTTTGATTCCGCTTCGGTCAGCCTGGGCAGCTGAGATTGGACATTCCTACAACTTTCAAGTCTTTAATTTAAGACATAATTTATCCATACACGCATGAATGTTGATGATTTCCGTTACACAATTTACTTTTTTTTTTAAATAGTATAATATTATTATCATATAATAGGAATTTCTATCCACTAAGTTACCACAAGTAGCTTGTCAGTGGAAGTTTAGTTCAACCATATTAAATGGATTTATCAGGACGAGCCTGACAAACTTTAACCGGTAATTCCTGAGCTTGGTAAAATTAAAAAATATAAATGGCATTTTGGTCTCTGGTGACCTTTTTTATTGTTACGGTTAGAGCGGGGAGTTGGGAGGTTACTCGGCAGAGTGACCAGTGACGACGTGCAAAAGATGATTTGTTTGTTTGAAATTTTAAAAAATAAATTATAAAATTGTAAATAAAATCACCGAAGAACAAAACTCCATCTAAATTATTTACTCGGATTAAGTAATAATAATAATAAAGCATTTATATAGCACAGTTTTGTGTTATTTCACTTCAAGTGCGCTTTACTATAAATTAACTTTACTATACTAATGATTTACTAACTCCATTCAGTAGTGTCCCTACAGTGCTCCTTTTATATTAACATATTATATATATTCTTGCTTATTCTTAATATTACTCCTTAGGTACATATTCTTCTAATAAAATTACAAAATATTATATAGTATATACACAGCTATACAAAAAGAACACATTCACAGCAATACTACAAAAATAGTAATATTTTAAGACAGGAGTCGGGTTATGTTCAGCAATAATTGACTTTACATAAAAACAATAAAATAAATACGGAGGAAACCGAAACCAAGCAACTACTGGAAGCTTGAGAAAGTGGCTTTTTACAATAAATTGAAGAGAAATTAAAATTTATCGATAGCAGGATTTTTAAAATAATTAGTCGGTTTAAATTCAGTCAATTTCTGGATATTAGTAAGAGTTGGGGGAAGTTTATTCCAAATGAGAGGGCCATTTACACGAAAAGAGCGATCATAGTAGATAACACGATTTGACCTTGAAAGTTCAATTAGACGATTAGTAGCATCTAGATCTGCTAACCTCAGAGTAAGCTGTCTATCGCTTAAGTCCTGTCGAATACATAGTTCAGATATATATGCTAGCCCGGTAATCATTAGTTAAAGTTTGTCGGGTAAGTCCTTATTCATCTTTATAATACAACAACAAATAGAAATAATCGTAAAATAGCACCACAGTAATTTAACAATGTGCATGCACGCTGTGAATTATGTACGCAAGTTGAAAAAATATTATTTAGAAAAAGTTATTATATTGAGATAAAACTCCATTAAAAATAGTAATAAAATGATTTTTGTAAATATTAGCGGATATCACATAAGTTAAAAAATACAAAACCAGTAGAACCTACAGTTATATAAAAGTGAAAATGGACTCTAATAATAATAAAAAAATATATATAATTATACAAATTTTCACAGATATCGCGCAACCAAGGAGTCCATCATATTAGTTTAAAAGACAACGTAAGAAAGAGCAAAAAAACATCTATACATAAGATTACTTCCCAAAAGCCAAAATTTTAGCATCAGTGAGAATTTATTCATAGGGCAATTAGACTTTATTTTTTTGTAAGGCCACTAGCTATATATTGTGTTATAAATTGAATTTGACTGGAGGTGGGGATGTGGGAGAAGGAGTAGGAAAGGAGGAAGGTTGGGACAAAGCGGTTACGGGAGACAATTCGGTCGGGGACTCTAATACTACGCCAAATGATTCTACTAAATGCTTTCATACTCAGAGTTTATTCAGGGGAAGGTACATACATAGTTAGTTATGGTACAATAATCGACAGCTAACCTAACCTCGAATGGAAGTCACGGGAGATTGTTCTCTCTGATATTCTCTAAACGGGTATGATAACGGGGACTCGAATAAGTTACAACACATAAGAGGAAATACAAGGTCAGTTTACAGTCACGGTCGTGGCGGCAAAAAGGGTCCAGGTGGAAGTCTCGGGTTTGGACATCAGTACACTGAAGTTAAGTTACAGTTATGGGCGAGTCACCATGTTTCGGTGCTCTGTAGTTATAAACGAAAGCATCTCGCACAGTGGGCGTTAACCCAGCATGCATGATAATATGGCGTTACAATTTGCGGCTACCAAAATGGCTTTTTAGCGCGCTCTGTTTTAGAGACGCAGTTGACTGGATCGTAGGCGGCGGGCAAGAGGGAAGTGCCGAGCGTGGGCCGCGCAAGCTCCCGTTGTGGCAAACGTGGCGCTGGCGTCGTTTTACCGTTATTGTTCACGAGTAGCTAGAGTCCTCCTAGGATCGTTCTGTCCTTACGTAACAATTGGTGAAAATCTGGTTAAAGACATCATCATGGAGGTAATGGGTAAACCTTTTATTTAAGTACGGATTTTTTAAAAATTACAGTTTATTTTTAATATTTTAAGAAGATAAGCAAGATTTTTTGTTTATTGAGAATGTTAGATATTTAGTTTTACTAACATGTAATGTAAGCGAGTTTGCTTTTAACCAGTTTTAAAGTACAGCCAGGCAATCCTATGCCCCTCTGTAGGCGTTTGTACAATATTGTTTATGAAAAATAATGAGAGTGTCATCTGCAAAGAGAATTATCCCTCCTAGGATGGGAAGATTCATAAGATCATTTATATAAAAGAGAAATAATATTGGTTCTAATACACTTCCTTGGGGGATACCATACTTAATTGGTGGGGTTTTGCCAGCTTTTATCCAATATTTAAAAACTGGTCTCTACCAGATATGTAACTTCCAAATAGGTTTTGAGTTGATTATGTCATTCTATTTTTTTGTTTGTTTTAAAGATAGTATTTTATGATGAATTTTATCAAAAGCTTTTTGAAAATCAATGAAAACTGTACCAGACGTAATCTGGTACACCAGCGAACTGAAGAAGCCGACTGATCCCAATCTACGGAGCGAGGCTTGGAGGGGGAGGTAGCTCTCCTACCGTTCCTTTTGCAAGTAGGAACGGTACTGACGACAACGACTTTTGTTAATCTTGTCCGAGGCAGTTGCTTATTGGGTCCAGTCCGAGGCAGTAGTCCGATGGAGGTAAGCAGTGGTCAGAGTGAAACAAGGCGAGTGGTTCAGAAGTCAGAGCGGGCGGCGGGCAGAGAGGAGTACTTATCAGGCTGGCGGTCAAATGCTAACTCCCGCAAACTGGCGTTTGCAGGCTATTTATGCGGTCCACCAAGCGCGGACCGCCGGTGCCGTGTAGATGCCCGAGAAATCGGTCTCCCTCCCACCAACTGTCCCGCTCCAACGCTTTTATTCAGTCATTTCAGTTTGAGCGGTCTGGTGCGAACAAGCTCGCCAGACCACCCGTTACATATATTAACAAACAAAACATAAAATTCTTATACATAAATACGAAGACGAAAAATGGCCGCGTCGGAATAATCTGGGAGAAGGTACGTCCGATACAAAAACTGTCAAGCATTTTTTACCTTCATTCATTTTTTTATAAATGTATTTGTTACTTTAGCTATATTATTACCAGTGCCTAGGTTTTTTCTAAACCTGTATTGCGTCTATGAAAATATTTTATTATTTAAAAAAAATGTAAAAAAAGTATTTTTATCTTTATTTCCATTTTTGATAGTTTAGCTTAGAGATTAAGTGCACTATAGTTAGATGTATAATTTTTGGGTTACTTTGATGAGTTGGTACAATCGTGGGAATTTTACGACAAAAAAAATAATTGAATTAATTCTGCACACCAAAACAGTAACAAAACTGTGTGTGACTTATAGATCAGGCACCATTTTAAACCGAGCGACTGAAATCAAGTACCTCGGAGTAAGTGAAGTGATACAAAAAAATCAAATAAAATTTACTTGCGCACGACGGGGTTTGAGCCCGCAATCTCCGGATTCGTAGCCGAGGATAGTGACCATTCAACCACGGAGGCCAATAGACAATAATTGTTTATTATTGTCATTATTTTACCAAAATGTTTAACTCCTACACCAAACTCAAGAGTTTGGTGTAGAAACACTTGCAAAAAAATGTTTGCTATGTTATTCTGCACTGTCAATTTGTGTTTATTATTGTAACAATATAATAATTTAAATTTTCTATGTTTTTGTGTGTTTTGTACTGTTGAAATGTTCAATCGAAATGTTTTAATCTAATTTTGTATATTTGAAGACTGTTATTAAAATGCCGATCAAAAAGTTAAATCGTACGAAAAACTTTAACATTCTTTCGTTTAGGAATTATGCGATGAATGTTAAATTATTAATTAAGATAACCATTTAAAAAATATATGAAAGCGTAAGTTTTGAAGTTCGAATTAAGGTTTTGTATAAAAGTACATAACTCGTACCATAATAATGGTGCTATTTTTAATTTCTGTAGTGTAACTGGGCAATTACAACTCTGAGCATTACTTTAAAAGTACTTTCTTGACTAAATTTGTTAAAATATTTAGATCTTAAGCTTTGGAAGACAATGGCACTTTTGAAAGTACAAATTCGTTAAGTTTTCGTCATAATACAATCGGAATCTCTCTACTGGGATGGGTTTTAGCATCGTGATTCGTGCCTAACGGACGGGATAGTGATTTCCTTTCAACCTATACAAAGGGGAAACATCCGTTTAAAATGTGTTCAAAGCCGTTCATAAAGGATTTTGTATATTGCATGAAAAAAATTATTAAAATGATTTTTATTTACCCATTTATTATCAATAGATTAACTTGTAAAGGTTGCAACTTTTTAAAAATGGGAATGACTTGTAGAAATTTTAGTATTAAACTTAAGGAATACCTAAGGTGTTTAAATAATAACAATTATTTTGAATTTGCCAATCATATTTTAGAAACCAATCATTTTTATATAAATAAAGGTTTAAAATATTTGAATACAAATACAACCGGTTTACAATTACACAAATTTGAAATTTTAGAAATCAGAAGAAGTGTTAATAGTTAATTAAATTTAATTGATAATAAAATATTTTTTAAAATGTCCATTTCTTTAATTTATTTTCACATTAATATTATTAATATTAAAAATTAATTCCCTAATTTCTAATAAAAAAATAGTTATGCAGTGTTTTATAATAATCTTTTTATTTATATTTTTGATGAAATACTTACCTACTTTAATGAATTATTGTACATGTTTATAATTTGTCTATTATTGTGTTACATGTGCCCATACTTGACATTATTATTTTTTAGTATTCTGTATATTCCTAATAAGGAAAGCATCGTTTTCGAAACATGCTTTGTTAATGTATATGTTAATAAAGTGGTGATTGAAAAGTTATTTCTAATTCATTTATTATGAACGGATTAATCATCCGGATTCAATCGCAGTTTTTAAACATATTTAGGCCTTTCTAACGGCTAAGCGAAGGTTGCCTGCGTGCGCTATTGTCTTTATTCCTTAAATACGAAATTTGTCTCTCAGACAGCCGTAAATAAAACAAAGAGAATCTTTCATTCGTTTTTAGTGCGCCCCAATGTAGAATTTGGCAGCCAGCTCTGGTCGGGAGCCCCGAAAAATCTGAAAAAACCCTTGACTGTGCAGAAACTGGCCGTCTGTTTGATAGATTTGCCTATCTTAATTAACGGATTGCAATCTTTTGAGCACAGACGTCAGGTGGGAATGTTGTCCTTGTTCTATCAGTATTTCAATGGAAGATGCCCTGAGGAACTAGCGTCAGTGATCCCGTCGGCACCAGTGCATAGTCATTTATAGATAGATATTTGTCACATGAGAACGGATCGCTTCTACTACTTATTCTTGTATTCAACAGCTCGGTTGTGGAATGATCTGCCGGCTTTTGTGTTTCCTACCTCCTACAGAATGGGTCTCAAGACCCAGGTTCACTCCTTCCTATCCTCTAAAATACCCTCCACACAGTATCCCCAAAGATGATATAGACCTTGAGAGAAATTATTTCCCATATGGAGTTACTTTAAATAACTAGTTAATGAGTTCATAAATTCTCTGACTCATCTTGCCTCACATGAATTAGACTTTTTGATGATATAATATAACACATATTAAACTTATTTCCACTTTTATTTTATTTCGCCGTGACCGGTTTCACCGTGTTAAAGCCATTTTCAGACTGATATAAATTAATACCAGTCTGAAGATGGCTTTAACAAGCTGAAACCGGTCACGGCGAAATAAAATAAAAATGGGAATACGTTTAATATGTGTTTAATTATATCATTATAATGGAATTCCACCATGTATTATCAGTTTCAAAAATAGAAATATTAGGTAGTATTTTTGATTTTCAAAATCAAAATTTCATCAAAGTAAAATTTTTGTACAGAAAAATATCTACAACTTTGATGACGGCAACGGCACAGAGTTTTTGTAGAACAAATAAACAGGCTTTCTGCTATACATTGTTACGTAACAAAAGGGTGAACCTAGGTTAATTCTAGCTTCTTGTAACAACAAAATAGCAGGGCATCCAATTACGAAACGACCCTCCAGAAATCACAATAATCAACCAATCCAGTGATTTCCCGCTTGTAAGCAACCAATGAGAGCTAAACGATCATTACTGGCCACATAGAACGAAGCGAGTTCGCCAAGCGACTCCATGGTCGGCCAGCCACTTCCAGCCGGACCAGCACCTGTGTGTTTTGTAAGAATCCGCGGCTAAAGCCGTTATTTCATCACACAAGTCCGTTTGCCAACGTGATCTCATGCGGGTTTGAAGCCCCTAGCTAATCGTGCCCGTTTACCTTAAAACACCTAAGATGGTGACTTGTAACTAACTAATTTAAACTCAGTGGCCCACACCGGCAGCCCCGGCCATGTTAATGTGAGGCGAAACTGCTCCGACATCCTCAAGTAAGCTGTCCAAACCTTCCCTTTTTTATGTGTTGTACCTGTGTTTGCCATAATTGAATTGCCCGGTCTAGAATTTCATCAGAGAGAGAGAGATATTTTAACTTTATGTCAGAAATAGGACCCTTCTACTAGGTATACAATTGTACATAACCTGTAATGTATATTATGACCACACAATAAAGACTGAAAGTACTCCTTAATTTCATTTACAGTAGAATAGAAATTGCCTCACTTCCAATTATAAGACTGCGGTGGACTCACATGACCCTGAGAGAGAGGAAACCTCATTCTGTACCGGAAACTGAGCTATCCATTGTCCGGACAACGCTTCACCTGCCTGAGTAAGTCACGCTGATGCCCTTGTCTCCGCCTCTCCGTCCCAACCTCCACTCCCTCTACTCACTCTCCAGAAACCCAACACCGGCTTCCATCGTGGGGCCTCTTTCCAGAAACACAACACTGACGTCCAACTACCCGACCTTCCTCCATCTCAACTTCCTATCACTTCGGAAACACAACACTATATATATATATATATCGTTAAAAAAAGAACTTGTCTTACTCTAGATAGACGTATCTATTGATTTTTAAGTTACAGGGAGAACTTAATCCCTTTGTCTTGCAAACTGTAGTAATGTTAAGTTTTTTAATCCGATGAGCGGGGGACCTTAGGCAAGATATAGGGCTTTAATAGTATTTTTTTATTTTTTTTTTCGTTTGTGTTTTTTTGCATATGTGGGTGGTATACACACATAAATACGCACACACCCATTTGTGTATAAATTTATATAATATGCAAACCATATTTTTAACATATTCTAGATAAGCAATTTGTGAAGAGACTGGTGCATTTGGTAAGTAAATTCAACCTGAACTCCCGCACCCGAGTGACATCTGCCGGAGTTGTGTAATAATGAATACTTTTTGTTGGGCGGTCAGGCTGTATAGAACATAGAGAATTCTCTTAGAACACTTGGGCCGTTTTGTAAGAAGGAAAGTTTAGAACATTCCAAGTGTCTCCATACGCGGGGATATTTTCTATTCCCCTGGAGAAATATTTTCAGTCTGGGGGTGGAACGGGCGGGTGGAGAAATTTCATTAAGACGTTAGTGTGTCGGCATGATGCTATGTTCTGTTACACTTTTCTTTGTAGTTCCTTCCTTTTTCCTTAAAGTTTACCCTTTTTACGATTTCCGTTGTTATTATTATTATTCTGTTCTAAGGGTAAATCATGAATACATTCATGGACCAATTGCTCCAATTATCTGATTTAATAAAATACACACAGGGTATTATAGTGGCCGATCGTTGACATCATTGGGAGGTAAATCGGAGATTAAAAAAGTGTGAAAAAAATTCCTCCTAATAATAATAATAATGTTCTATTATCTTCTTTTCTTATAACAAAATAACAAATAATGATCTCCTTGCTGGGATTTCCCGTGCTGTGGTTTTCACATACAAAATATGAAATTTCATTATATTAAATTGATGTGCTTGATGAAAAAAATAAAAATGATTCTAAGGTGAGGTGTTTTAAGTGCAGTTGAGTGGCTTCGGTATTAGAGGTTATTGTGATTTTTAAAGGATAGTGGGATTTTATTGTAGAGTTTATAAGTAATACCATAGTATAAGAAGTTTTTTTTTGTAAAAATGTTGTGTTTGTGGTTCCTTGTTGTACGTGCTTTTGACTCAGAGATCTAGTATTTCTAATATGTGTGATTGTTAGTTCTTGTTTTTTGTATTTATGTAATGTAAAGTATATAAAAAACACTATATTGTTATTATCTATAGTATATAGGTTTTTCCCTAACACTAATAAATAAATCAGTGACCTAGCAACAAGGCACATTTCGGCCTATATTAACTTTCCAATAATTCTAAATTATCTAATGTAATGCCAAAACTATTTCGGTGTAAAATATTAGCACCGGTGCTATGATTATAGATATGATCTTTTTCTATTAGATGGTTGGCGAATTCTAAAAAACTATGGCTATTCAAACACTCCTTTTATTTTTGTTTAGTTTTAAGTTTTACCCCGACGAACCTTTAGAGAAGCGAAACCGGTTTGGTGATAATTTTAAAATAAATTAGTGGTTTAAAACAAAGTGTTTGTTTTATATGAAAAAATATGTCAAACCACGAAGTAATTGCTTGCCACGAAAATATAATATAGTATAATGTCGGAGGTTACAAAAAATAGTTAGAAATACGAATATGATAATTTAGGAATGTCACGTGACATTAAAACAAGAATGTTTAGTGCACCCACCGCTACACGACACAACTATAATCGAGTTCAAAGAAGCTACCTTATTATGTACGTCTGATGTAACCTAATTGTCGGTTCATTTGAAGTGGTGATGAGAACCCAGATCCGTAGCAAACTGTCCACCTATTACCCTGAGATGATAGTCACGCTGCCCGAGCTAACCGAAGTTCCAACGTGTGAGCCATGGACCACCGGATGAGTTAACCTGTACTGAGTACGTTATCGGAGGTATTAAGGTCCCAATAAGGATTAGTACAAGCACAAAGAGGTATTACCTTTTTCCAGAGTTAATTATAAATTATAGCAGGTAGTAAACTTTACTGTATATTTTTTTAATATAAATTGTATCTTCAAGTGTGTAAAATTTCGATATATATATGTATTTTATTTTCTTATCCTTACTATGGGAATTCACTGTATAAACGCACGTTTCTAATTGCAATGACCATTTGCGATTGCTTCATCTCTAGTGTCATATTTCATGCAATTTTATTAGACAAAAACAAAAAAAATCTTGACGAAATCCTTTAAATTCTCTTCCATTTGTACTCTAAGTATTAGTCATTAATGAAAACCACGATCTCCCCATACTTCGAGACAATTAAGACCATATACAGAAATTTTAATAAATAATGAGATTTCCAATTTTCAGCACTTTTCAGCATTTCAGAATTACAACCTCTCGGCTAACGTCAGCGTAGTGTAAAACGGAATTCCGGAATTCAATTCAATTCATGCATGCCCGTCATGATTTTCGACTAAAGCAAAACTAGCCTATAGTTTTCCACATCGGAGGGCTCACATTTGCTTGCGCGGTTGATTGGAAATACGGCCTTTATGAGGGTTTAACCCCCGCGTTAATTTGATAAAACAAAGGCCGAATGAATTGTTCAGTGAGAGAATAAATCTTGGGCTATTTCAGTATTTGTAAATAGTGGCTACGGTGGTTGGACATGCGATTTTAATAAAAAGGCTGATCATTTGTTCCGCTAAGCATTGAAAAGCTTTAACGTTCCCTCGAGGAGCTTTTCGGGTATATAAATAGTTAATTAATTTCCACGATTATTGAAGAAGACGTATTGATTTTTCAGGCGCCATTAACGTACGATACTACTGAAATATCTTCTGCTTAAAATGTATAAATACGTTTTTATTTAATGATTTATTAAAACGTTTTTTAAACTTTAACAAATTAATTAATTTCTTCAAAAGATTGGTATTCACTTTGTGGCTTATTATATTGTTAAATTAATAAAAATAATTTGTTATCATAAAAATATCAGCATGTTTCGAAAGCGAAGTTTTCCTCATCAGAACATACGGAATTCTCACAAATAATATAATGTTTCATGTTTGTCATCTGTCCATACTTAAAATTATTATTTTTTAGTATTCTGTATATCCTCTTGAGGAAATCTTCGCTTTCGAAACATGTTGATATTTATGTACTAAAAAGTGGTGTTTACAAAGTATTTCAATTAATTTATCATAAATTAATTAATCCCTCAATATTTATATTGGTTCGTGGAATACATGGTAGAAAAGTGACCAGGTGACCAGCTGACTGGTGACGTTTACCATGATGTTAATCAACTTCCGATAAGAGAAGGCACCAGAAGAAGAATATCAGTAACTCGAAATGCGTTCTCACACAAAATGTGAAAACGTGTGAAAAATGTATTTAGCTTTCACATATGATTTTTTTAATGGTGCAACCAATCCATAAATTGTTAAGCGAATGGTGTTTCTTCTAATAAATTCCGTTTAAAATATGGTATTTCCAAAGCACGCCAAAGTTTTGAAGGTTTCTATTTGAGGAGAAACGGGGTAGAAAGTATCGCACTGCAGCGCTTGTAAAGCAATAATGGCATCCCGGGCCATTATGGCGTGACAGCGCTCGTGAGATGGAAGGCATTCTAAGGGAAGCTCGCCTACGATGGGGAACATAACAAAACTAGTTCCATTTATAGGCTTTTTGTCTTGAACATTATTTACCCTGACACAGATGCCTACAGATACTTGTTAGTTATTAGATAATACCTTCAAATATTTAAAAAAATAACCGTACTTCGGTCTCTTATAATTTATTCAATAGACGACAAGTGAAACCTTTAAGAAAATCAGTTCAGTTTGCAGGAAGTTTTTTTATCTTATTTTTCTCCTTCACAGTTAAATCTAAACAAGTATTTGTTTGTAGTATTAGTAGTACCTATTTGGCTCCAAAAAAGAATTTTCTTTCTGATTCAAGATTGGAAATAAAATCAAACATTCCCTAAACAAAAAAGTTTTTTCCTAGAAATCATTCCATTCATGACTCCAGCCCCATAGATTGCATTAAAGTTGTATTCTTTTTTTACCTTATTTTCACAACGTTTTTTTATAATACTGTTATACAAATTTTGCAAATTAAAATGACCCACAGGAAAGTGTGGGGTTTCGCTTGTAAAACTGTTATCACGTGTAAATAACAACGATAATAATAATGATGTTTTAATCATTGAAGAAGATAATATTAACACATCCCAAATGAACCACGAAACCGAAAAAACAACAGAAATTAAAAAGATTTCAGTCGCATCTGGGACTCGAACCCAGGACCTCTACCTATCCGGGGTAACCGCTTAACCAACTTAGCTAATGAGACCAGTTCAATTTACGCCATTTACACCGATATCATACTTCATGTTCAAGATTTATTAATATTATCCTCCATTTTTATAAATCCCATATTATTGGCTGCTGTCCTTATGATGATTGCAAAGTTTTTAATTTCTGTTGTTTTTTCGGTTTCGTGGTTCATTTGGGATGTGTTTATATTATCTTCTTCAATGATTAAAATATTACAATGAGGTTTACAAACTTCAATAAGTTATAAAAATAAATTGAATAATGATGTTGTTGGTTGATTGCAATAAGGGATAGTTTAAGGGTTTAAAAGGAGCTAGTGTTCCAGACACTTCAGGGTCCGGTCCATAGACTATAAAAATAGGGTGCTGGTCAAGTCGTTATCGTATCCGTGATGTCTCGGGCGTCGGGCTCGCTCTGGATTTCCAAATATTGTTCCTTGCAAAAGGGAAACAATGTCGACTTTTGTAGATTCTGCTGTGGTCGGGTATCCAAAGGTGAGAAGTCAAAGGCAGTTGTAGGTTCCAGCTGAAGAGATAGAGTTGGGTTGAGCGAAGAAATGAGACTGCCTTGGAACGGGCCGTGTGCTTGTATTTATACTCCCGGGCGCTAAGCCGGGCGCGATATGCAGCGCGTCCCGAATTTGCCTGAGGCGAGGGTTTTCTGAGCTCGTGGCACGCGCTGAGTAATGCTCAGAAAATCTTAATATTCTTCATTATATTGGCAGTCTTGTATTCTTTATCTCAACCCAAATTATTTCTCTCTATCATATTTATTTATTTAGTTATTATGAAAACAAGAAAGAATATGGGGTCCCAGGCCCAGTTATAATCGGGGAATTCTTACAAATAATTCTTACATCTGAACATATATTTAAATTTATTAGTTTTTAATACAAAGAGGAGTCCGGCCTATCTTCCTGTGATATTTATTATTTTATTTTATCGGCCGAACTCCGTTAAAATTAACCAAAATATTGAATAAACAGTTATCCTGAGTTCTTAGCGTTGCTAAACAATCTGAGGAGGCTGGGATTGGTCCGAGCGACGACCAATCAAAACCACTCAGAGCCTTAGCAGGCGAGGGGAAATGAGGACTGGGGTAACGTCTGGTAGGGCATCGTAAATACTGCGCGGGGAGTATTTTTTAACCATTCCACAGTAGCGCTTCGTGGTGAGAGGTCCCACAAGACCCGTCCGGTATACTCCCCCCGGTGCAGAGTCCTCTGTGCCCCTATCAGTTAGGACGGGGTCGCAGGCGTCGGCGTTCTTGGCAGTCGGTCCTTTGGGGCTGTGACGATCTGCTTTTCTCAGCTGCTGGAGGTCCTAAAGAGGTGGCCGACAAGAGAACGACGATCTTCACTGCTGGCCTGGTGTATTCTCCTGTACTTGTGCGTACGCGGACCGCTCGTACTTGGCCGTCAGCTGCGGGGGTGGCCTCGATGACCCGTCCCCGGGGCCAGCTATTGCGTGGTAGGGCAGGGTCGACGATGAGTACTAGATCATCTTTCTGTATTGGGGTGCTCTTTTGCTGCCATTTCTGTCTTGAGGCGATTGTTGGCAGGTACTCTCGGAGCCACCTCCGCCAGAACATATTTGCTAACTGTTGGCTGATGCGCCACTGCTTCCGCAGGCAGATTTCTTCCTCTTTGGGGCCATACAGTGATAGATGCGGCCGCTTTCCTGCAGACCCCAGCAGGAAGTGATTAGGTGTGAGTGGCTCTTCGTCGCGGGGGTCGACTGACAGGTGTGTGAGTGGCCGGCTATTTACTGCAAATTCTGCCTCTGCCATGGCTGTTAGCAGAGTCTCTTCTCGGGGAGCCCGCTCTTTCAGAACCGCCTCTAGGGCTCTTTTCACTGACCTCACGAGCCTCTCCCACGCTCCGCCCATATGGGGTGATAGGGGCGGAAGAAAGTGCCACTCAATACCTTGAGTGGCAATGTGGTCTTGAATCTGGGTGTCATTATGCAAGGTTAATAGAGCTTCTATCATTTCTCGGTCGGCCCCGTGGAAGTTCGTTCCGTTGTCGGAATATATTGCAACAGGCTGTCCTCGGCGCGCAGTCATCCGTTGTATGGCCATAATTGTTGCGTCGGCCTTCAAGGAGTGGGCTATCTCAAGGTGAATCGCCCGGGTGGAGAGGCACGTAAATAGAGCCCCATATCGCTTCTCTCGCCGCCGACCGACGGTGATTTCAATTGGTCCAAAGTAATCTAGCCCACAATGGGTGAATGGACGGACATGGTGGGCTAGTCGGGCGGCGGGTAGTGGTCCCATTAGGGGGGGATGGGGCTTTTCCTTCCGTATGCGGCACGTGAGACATGCGTGTGTTATTTTTCTAATATTGGTGCGAAATTTTAGCACAAAGAAGCTGCTTCGCATGTCGGCCATGGTTCTCTCCGTGCTTGCATGATCTCCTTTCTGATGAAAATGGCGGATCAGTAGGCGGGTGTACGGGTCATCCCCGTCCAATATGATTGGGGTTCGTACGCTTTGCGCCACTCCTTTGGCGGCCTGTAGCCGCGTGTTCATTCGAAGAACCCCATCTGACCCGAGGAAGGGTGTTAGGGCCTTTAGCCGGCTGCCGACAGATACTGATGCGCCGTTGTGCAGGGCATGGATGTCCGCACCGAAAGCCTCAACTTGTGATTTGATAACCCAACGGGTTTCAGCTGCACGAATCTCATCCGCTCGTAGGGGGCCCTTGTGTGGTGCGCGGTGGGATCCTTCCTGACACCGTCTGATGAAGCGCAGCATCCATCCAGTCGAACGGATCAGGCGATGCCATGAAGAAAAACGCACAATGTTAGGCAAGGCGTTCTCTTCTGTTGTGGTGAGGCCTATGAATTTGGGTTTCAGCTCCAGGATGCTCTCGTCTGGTGGTATGTGGTGTCCTTTCTGAACTGGCCACTCGGTCTCAGGCGTGACGATGAAGGGTGGTCCCGAGAACCATCTACCGCTGGGCGCGCGGTCGGGCATCTCCACGTCGCGGGTTCCGATATCCGCTGGATTTAGCTTAGTCGGAACCCATCTCCAATCAGTGACGCATGACAGATCATCAATTTCACCCAAGCGGTTGGAGACAAATGTTGAGTAGCTCCTTGGATCTGTACGCAGCCAGCATAAGACTGTTGTAGAGTCAGTCCAATACGTGGTGCGGAGTATGCGGCACTGCATTTCTTTCCTGACGCTGGCTGCGAGGCGGGCCGCCATTAATGCTGCTTGTAGTTCGAGCCGCGGGATGGATAGCGGCTTGAGGGGGGCCACCTTACATTTACTTGCCAGGAAGGTGGCGCATTTTCCTTCTCGACAAGTCTCCACTAGGTATGCTATCGTACAGCATGCGGCCTCCGAGGCATCGCAGAAGATGTGAAGCTCGAAGTCCCCGTTCTTCTGTTGCAGACAGCGCCTTGGTACAGTGATTTCATTCCGCTGCAACGCCTTTATCCATTCGGCCCACTTTGCCGCATGTATGTCGTGGATGCGTTCGTCCCAGTTTACGTTTGACCTCCACACGTCTTGTAGGAGGATTTTTGAGCGTATGGTGAGGCAAGCCACGAACCCCACTGGGTCGAATATTTTCATTACTGTGCTAAGTAACTGTCTCTTGGTTGGATGCCGGACGAGTTCAGCCGTTTCAGTTTCCTCAAAAGTGTAAACAAAGCGATCGCTAACTGGGTCCCAGGCTAGGCCCAGCACTTTCTCTGCGCTTGCTCCTGCTCCACTATTGATCGTTATGGTCGACTTTGTTCTCTTGTCCGCTGGCACGCTTTGAATTGCGGCGGGTGCGTTGGAGGCCCAGCTAGCGAGATGGAAACCTCCTCTGGCTAGTAGGGTGCTGACGTCCCGCACTAGTGTTTGTGCCTCATTTTCTGTATCAGTGGCGTCCAGGTAGTCGTCCATGTAGAACTTGGATTGTATTGCTGCAGCGGCGGCCGGAAATTCAGCGGCACCTTCTTTGGCAACTCGATTACGGACATACTGGGCGCTACTTGGGGAGCACGTAGCGCCAAACATCATTGAGGTTAGCCGGTAGGTACTTGGAGGTTCTTGCGGTATATCTCGCCAAAGGAACAATTGTGACATCTGATCCTCCTCCTTTATTTTAACACGGAGGAACATTTCTTCAATATCGGCGGCTATGGCGATCTTTCCTTCCCGAAATCGCAGCACATTGCCCAGAAGTGAGGAAAGGAGGTCGGGTCCGGTCAGTAATCGCTCGTTGAGTGACGTACCCCGACAGTAGCTAGCGGCATCGAACACTACCCGCAATTTTCCGGGGTTGTTCGGGTTTGAGACGGAAAAATGGGGTAAATACCATTTCCTTTTAGCTGGCGCGCTCGCTTCGGCCGCGGATAGTTTTCTAGCGTATCCGCGCTTAGCTAGCTGCTCAATTTTTTCTGTGTACGCCACTGCCAGGCTTGGGTTTCCTTTTAGCTTCCTTTCTAAGGAAGTGAGCCGATTCAATGCACACTGCCTGTTGTCGGGCAGCCACGAGTTGTCCTCCTTCCATAGTAAGCCGGTCTCCCACCGTCCCGTGTCGAGTAGGCGCGTTGTATTTTCCATGAGGGCCTCTGCGCGCTGTATATCGGTAGAAACACGAGTTATGGCAGTCACGCCGAGTGAGTCGACCGCGAAGTGGTATTTAATCAGATCGGTGACTTTCTGATCTGCTTCGGCTCCTTCCCCTATAATGTTGAGCGTGGTTCCGTTGTCTGCATCGCGCCTTGTGCCCCCATGTTTAATCCAGCCGAGAGCTGTTCGTGACGTCATGCGGCCACCCTTTTCTTCGTGTACCTCCCGTGAAACGATCAAATGCGCATTGTCCTGTCCAATTAACATTTGTGGTTTTACTTGCCGGCGCCCGGCTACCGTTTGTTTCGGGAGGTCCAGATCGATTACTGTATTGGCGGTTATAAAATATTCGTCCCCGTCACCACGTACTGATAGTTTAACACGTCGGGATATGCTGTCGGATGAGCACATCCCATTGGCACCGTGTATGCGAAGTCCATGGGGTGGCCCGTTCACCCCCACTTTGTCAGCGAGTTCAGCGTCGATGAGGGTAACGGTTGACCCCTCATCGAGCAACGCATGTGTTAATATCTGTCCTTTGGGTCCACATATTTTTACTGACACTACTTTTAATAATACGGCACTTTGTCCGAGCCAAGTTGTGCCCACTGTTTCACTTGCTGCGGCTGGGGGTGACGCGTATCGCGACGAATCATGGAGCAATTTGTGGTGCGACAGGCGGCAGGTGCCGACACCGCAACTTGTGCGTGATTTACACATTCGCGTGTAATGTCCCTTTTCTAAACACTTGTGGCACACGCGTATATTTTTCACAAACTCCCACCGGGTGGGAATGTCCATTGCGGCGAACTGCGGACAATCGCGTAATTTGTGTAAACCGCCGCACTTTGCGCACTTTTCCCCGTTCACCATACTTTTTTCACTTTTGTCCGATATTATCGTAGCACTCTGTGCATGTACTTGTTCGCGGCGGGCCCGGCCCGGCCGGGCGTGATCGACGAGTCCTGACCGCGGGACCGCCTTCGCGAGGCGTTTGAGAAAGGCCGCAAACTGGTGAATATCTGCGGCCTCTGCATTGTCTGCCACTTTATCTAACCATGCGATACGCATTGCCAGAGGCATTTTTGAGGCCACCTCACTGAGCAGCGCTGGGTTGCTCAGGTAATTATCGGACAGATTACCCAGTGACGCCACAACATTCTGCACCGTCCCCGAAAATTCAACCAGTGCTTCATTTGATGCGTCCTCTGCCAATCGTGGTAATTTCTTGATTTTCTCGTACATTATGGTGGCTATCGCGTGCGCACCGCCGAATCGGTGCTTGAGAACGTCCATGATTTCCGGCACCTGAGCGGGGTCCATGAGTAATGGATTCACGGCGTCGCGTGCCTTTCCACGTAGCGCGCGTTGTACTCGTATCAGATTTTCGGCTGCTGTCATTCCACATGTTGTCGTGGACTGCTGGTACTGGGCCTGAAATGCAGGCCACTCGATTGGGTCCCCGGAGAATGTTGGCAAGTCCTTTGCCGTTGACTGCCGTGCGATAAGGGACGCCATCCGGTTGTCTTCTTCATGAGCCCTTGGGGTACTTCCGGATTGCGAGCTGCGAAAGGCCTCTGCCATAACCGCGGCGATCTGCGCAAGCGGGTCCTGTCCGTAGTTAACCCACTCTCGTGTGTGGCGGGCCGTCTCGTCCGCTGTCGGATTTCCTGAGAATTGCGTAGGAATTGTGTGGCTAGGTAGCGGACAGTACGCTTGATGCTGGGCCTCGGGGAGGGGTGATGCACCAGGCGCCGTTGGTTCAGAGGTAGGCGACCGTGGTTGCTCAGGCGGCCGTAGCGTGTCGAGCTGTGCTGATGCGTCGAGGGGCCTTGGTGTGTCAAGTGGTCGCGCTGTGTCAAAGGAGCGTGATGTGGGGAGCTCGAGCGGCTGCCTCGAAACTCCCAATGCGGCGATCAATTGCTCGATCTGCCGAGCGGAGTCCCTGCTGCCTTTTCTCTCTGCGCGTAATTCTCGTTGCAGCTGACGAAGAGTATCCTCTGTAGAAGCTTCACTATCGGACGTCAGGTGCTCATCCGCGAAGGCAGTGGTAGTCCCTGTAGAGGCGGGTTCGGTGGCTAGAGCCGCTGCCGAGGCAGCTTGTGCTCTGGTGGCCCGGGCAGCCGTACTTGATTGTTCGGCTCCGTATACAGCTGGGCTGGCAGAACTTGGGCCAGGGGGTGAAGGGGGTGCGAGGCTGGGCCCCTCAGGGTCACGGCTTGTGACATCTCGTTTGCTTGCGTCTTCGGGGGCACCTTTGCCAGAGCGTAGATTTCGGGACATCTTGGTAGCGGCTGGGTACTAGATCCGTAGTCCGGGGATCACTATGTGACTTAATCCGTGCTCGAAGGACCACTATGTTCCAGACACTTCAGGGTCCGGTCCATAGACTATAAAAATAGGGTGCTGGTCAAGTCGTTATCGTATCCGTGATGTCTCGGGCGTCGGGCTCGCTCTGGATTTCCAAATATTGTTCCTTGCAAAAGGGAAACAATGTCGACTTTTGTAGATTCTGCTGTGGTCGGGTATCCAAAGGTGAGAAGTCAAAGGCAGTTGTAGGTTCCAGTTGAAGAGATAGCGTTGGGTTGAGCGGAGAAATGAGACTGCCTTGGAACGGGCCGTGTGCTTGTATTTATACTCCCGGGCGCTAAGCCGGGCGCGATATGCAGCGCGTCCCGAATTTGCCTGAGGCGAGGGTTTTCTGAGCTCGTGGCACGCGCTGAGTAATGCTCAGAAAATCTTAATATTCTTCATTATATTGGCAGTCTTGTATTCTTTATCTCAACCCAAATTACTTCTCTCTATCATATTTATTTATTTAGTTATTATGAAAACAAGAAAGAATATGGGGTCCCAGGCCCAGTTATAATCGTAAATTCTACAGACAATTCTTTTACATCTGAATATATTTAAATTTATTAGTTTTTAACACAAAGAGGAGTCCGCTCATCTCTCCTATGATATTTATTATTTTATTTTATCGGCCGGAACCCAGTTAAAATTAACCAAATATTATTGAATAAACAGTTATCCTGAGTTCTTAGTTGCTAAAATCCGAGGAGGCTGGGATTGGTCCGGAGCGACGACCAATCAAAACCACCTTGTGAGCCTTAGCAGGCGAGGAAATGAGATCGGGAATGCCCGTAGGCATCGTATCACTCGCGCGGGAGTATTTTTAACCATCTCCACAGTAGCGCTCGTGGTGAGAGGTCCCACAAGACCTGTCCGGTATAGTTTTCAGGGATAATTAAACATTTACCGAATAATATATAGACCGAACATGCTCCTCGGAAGTAGTTTTTTCTTCTCAGGATAAAAGAGCACTCCGAACAATTACTGTCAGATCACAAGTTTCATTTTTCAAAACATTTTGTTTGGTTTGGGAAGGTAAGGACTGGATAAATGCCAATTAAAGTAGGAACCAAACACATTATCGTTTCAAAACCTAACTATATCTATATTTTGTTTTATATTAGTAAACAACTTCAAACGATGTATAATCCGCATGTTTAATAATACCAACACTTAAAACTTAAATATAAAATTTTGAACATCAGTTTATTGTAATTTATTCTACGGACAACAAGTAAAAACTAATTTATTCGCAATGATAAAACTCAATCACATTATAAATCATAACGGGTCTACATTATCGCAAGGTCCTGCTGAAATAAAAACGCATAAATCTCGAAAGAAAATTTCTCATATTTCAAATTAATTGAAGTGTCGTGAGAGAGAGCCGGATTTTCCGTATGCCCCTTCCTTCCGTTTCGTTCTTTTAATATGGAAGGAGAATTGTACCTCACAGCACCGAGCCGGTTAGAAGCGAAGGCTTTGCACAATTCAAACGGAATAATATCTTAAACTGCTGAAGGTATAATAAATGCTATTCTTGCACTATTGGATCGGAAGGAAGACGATGAAAATGCACCGTCATATATTGTCGCCGTAAGCCTCTTTGCGACTTCAATTACTTTCTCAGGCGACCGGCCGAAGGTGCCTATGGGCCTGTGTTACTATGAAGGCTGTTAGATGCTGCCTGCTAGTATTATGGAAATGGCTGAGATGGCTGGGGCTATATTAGTAGAGGCTGTAGCGACTAAAGACTAGCGACATACTGAATGGGAGTCACTATATGACTGCCATTACGGTAGTCCTACCGTCGTGATGGGGATGTGAAGAAGATTGGATTGCCGGTTTTCTAAATCCAATATTGCTGCTCTTAATTATGTTACTAATTGAAGGATGCATTTGTTTGATTGCTAGTTTAACACAAGAGAAGTGCGGGTTGGATTCCATTTTATAAATATATAAGTATAACAAATTAATTACAATTTATTTTGTATTCACCACATTATTAATATACATATTTAAAAATTTTAGATTTCAGAAAAAGCGTTTATAGGGAATTAAATTTAATTTACAATTATTTTTTTTTTTTAAATAGCTATCTCTTGAATTTATTTTCATAATACCATTAATAAAATATAATTTGTTTTAAATTTCTAATATAAATTTATTATTCAATGTTTTATAATAATTTTAGATTTAGTACTTACCTATTTTAATCAATTTTTATTTATGTTTATAATTTGTCTATTCTTACATTATTGTGTTTTATGTTTATCATGTGTCTAATTAATTTGTTAATAATGACGCCACAGAGTGAATTCCAATCTTTTGAACAAATTAGGTAAGTACAATCTTGTGGAGTTTTAATAATAATAATAATAATAATTGAATGATTTATATAGCGCCATTTTTGTGAAAAATCACCTCAAGGGCGCCCTATACATCCAAAAATAGGTTTAAAAAAAATTGCTATGCACACTACATGTCTACTATGAATGGAGCTCTAAATTATGCTTGGAATAGTACACAAATAATCGTACGCTATATTTAATTGCCAAAAAATACAAGTTTTCAATTCAAGATAATTTTAAGACTTAAATGCTAGGGTTTGAATGAAAATTTGAGTGTACATCAATAAATAAGTAAATTTTTCCTTACAAATTTATGTTTGGTATTCTTTTTATGCAATTCCTTTTTGATTTTATTTATGCAATGGTCAACATTGCGTTTTTCATGTGTATTATGTGCAGATAAACCACGTTGGAGTAACTACAATCAAGTAGGTACATACTGGACAAAAAATCCTTGGTGAAAAAATATTTTAGCCTTTTGGTCAGAGCATAAAAAACTCCCACCCTCATCCTGTGATCTTCAATTATTATTTTTATTATTATGAAAATTCACGTCCCCTCATATATAAAGAAAGGAAACTGCAAGGTAATAATAATTCATACTGACCATTTAAGGGGTGTTTCTTTCTTCTTCAGATTTGCTCCGAGGTCCAAGAAAGGGGTCGAGCTGAAATGTGCACAAAGTAATGCCTCAACCATTATATGGCTTAGCCACCTCGTACGAACTCTATCCTGGGGTCTGAGAATGGTCCCGGAAAATGTCCAATATCGTTGGCCCCCGAAGGAGAGAGAAATTTCTCCACCGGCAGGGGAAATTTCCCCACGTGCCAACACAAGAGTGCTACCAGATAAAATTATTGGCGATTATTCGAAGCCTAGCCCTGTGCCTTAAAACTACAGAGAAGAACTATGATCAAATTTGGCTAAACAATCAATTGAATAAATACTGATTACTTTATCCATAGTTTCGTATTGACAGTATTTACTTCAAACTTACAAGTTGCAAGTTCATGGCTAAATGGGGAAGGCTTAACGTGGAATAAGTTTAAGGTTTTAATTTCGTATGTAATTTGATCAATTAAAAAGCGCCATAATAATATTAACGTTGGTGTACCGTTTTTTACAGCATAACCAAAGAACTCAGTAATTATACGTTAAATTTGGAAATTCTCTATAGTCTTTCATGCGTGCAATTCATAATTATAAAGTGACGTTATCTGTGGCTTATGTGTAATACAACCATTGGTTTGGCGACGAATTCTAATTTGAACTAAATGACTAACTAATTTGAATGCAAATGCGCATAAACAGGCGTAATTGACTTTTTGAATGCTGCAAAATGATATTTTACATACATAGATTTCAAACATTTTACTACCGCGATACTGGAGCAATTTTGTAATGCATTCGTAATATCCCCAGTTCCCAGTTTAAATCGCCCCTACCAAAACAAAGAGCTGGAGCCATAGTCACAACTTTGTGATTCTCAACCTGTGAATAATATATCGACGCTCAAGGCATGGGCCCTGAGTGGCTGAGGAACTGAATTTATAAAAAATTGTAGTGAGCAGATGTAGTATGTATTAGTTAGATATCGCGTAAGAATACTTTCACCATTATAAACTGCTACATGAATTTATTCATAAGGAATTTACTATACTACCCAACTTTATTCATAGATATTTACCATACTACCAAGTTTATTCCTAGATATTTAGAGAATAGTTTAAATGAAATCCAAATATGTAGAACTTTTGCAATAACGTTCTAAAATTAGTATGAAAAACATTGAACCCGCCATGTTGTATTAAGGTTAGCCCATAGATATACCACTCTGTTTAGCAGGTTTGTTTGGGTAGAATATTTTCAAAATGGAAAATATAGGTATGTAACTATTTAAAAACTTTATTATTAAGATATGTTTTGAAAAAATAAATGTTTGTAGTGAAATAAATTTTCAAATGAATGTTTCTTTGTTTAGAGATAGTAATAGTCGTCACAAGACATTACTTTCGCTGTAAAATCAATTATGGCACCCAAACGATAAGCAAGAATTCCCAACTTCATAACTTTATCCCAAAAAAATAAAATAATTCCAAACAAGGCCGGTACACATCAGCTAGGATTCGATAAAAACATGTATAATTAATTAATTTAAAAATAATATATAGAAGAAGAGACTCTCAGTATCGCCCTGGTGAAAAACCACCATTCAGAATTGAAACATCGCTTGAAATGGCTTTTAGCCGTGTTTGGTGACCAGATCTGAATAGCCAGGTATTTACCCACCTCCCTCTTTCCCTTCTTCTTCCCCTCCCCAATACCTTCAACCTCACAACATTCCCCAATTAGGAATGCCAGAGTCTCACTGTCTCCAGACGGTTGGGAGCAGTTAGGACTCTTGTGGGGTATATGGTAGATGTAAAATATATTACATAAAATAAAAAATAGTATTTGCAAACTTTAATATTTTATAGCCCATTTTGAGGTTATCGTTATATAATATATATGCAAATTGAAAAAAATTTAAAAAGTCTTTTTTTTGTTACTGTCACTGATAGCTTTAACTTCTTATAATAATAATACAAAATGGTTTGTTGTAGATTTTATTATTGCGTTTTATGAATACAGAAAAATCGACAAATATTTTGATGTTCTCGTATGCATTGGCTCATGAAGATTTTTCAAATCAATTTAATATAATACAAATGGTGCCCTTTTCCTTCCCTTAGCGCCTGACTTTCGTCAATATAAGCAAGAATCACTCACGATAGTGACATTGCAGTTTCTGCCATGTCAATGGGCAGAGATTGCCAAAAGGTTCCTCCA